>AWOL01S0006897.1:44718-61291 GCA_000715115.1 Nicotiana otophora | reverse complement strand
TTATAAAACTAATGCACTAATATTTGATATAAAACGATAAGAAATTTTATCAATTCACGACCCTTGTTATTTTAAATAACAACAAAGTGAGATATAACCCACAATATTAACTTTTAAAATATTTACATCAATCCAAAATTTTGGATTGATGTAAATATTTTAAAAGTTAATATTGTGGGTTATATCTCACTTTGTTGTTATTTAAAATAACAAGGGTCGTGAATTGATAAAATTTCTTATCGTTTTATATCAAATATTAGTGCATTAGTTTTATAAAGTTTGTCCCAAGAATTTAAGTAGAGAGAGTCTATGATATTTATTGAGTACCGATGTGGTGTACTCAGCCCTTAGGGGGCCCCACTCCAGGGGCCTGCTTACTTTACATGATTTAGGATGATGTATGATACGTGGCATGTGGTCAGGTCAGGATGACTCTCTTTCCGAGGTATTATGAAGCACCACTTTTATTTCGTGGTAGCTATCATGTTCTTCCTTATTTTATTTGTTGGAACTACTCCAATCGTTGGTTCTATTCTTTGGTATAGAGACTCCATAGATAGTTGTGAAAGGTTGTAATAACGAGGTTGTACATGACATACATGAAAGTATATTTATTTTACTTAGTCTCATTGTTATTATCATGAAAGACATCATGTGTGATTTTGAATTGGAAAATATTTTATCATTTAACTTGAAAATGTATATGATTTTCAAGGAGCTTATGCAGTTAAATTGGTTTTCATGCATACGATTTGGGTGCATCACATGGTTTGGTTCACTCGGGTTGGGTAGTGTACCGGGTGCCGGTCACGTTGATTTTGGGTCGTGACAACTAGTGTTTTAAAAGGCTTGGGCGTAAGGCCAGGCGGTTTACATATGCCTTAGCGGGGCGTAAGCCCCGAGGCGTGGGGCGTAAGCCCCATAGATATTTAGTTTTTAATATTTTATAAAATAATATAATAATAGTAAATATTTATAAACAGGTAAAATTGCATAAATATTATAGAAAACTATATATATGTGTGCTCCAACCCCACAAAAAATTAATCAAAATAGTCCATTATACGTTACTTACAAGCACAAGTAATTTGAGTCAAAGAATAAAGTTTTCTATATGGAGGAACAAAAAGGATGATTAACCTGCAATTTGAACTTTGAATTTGTTACTATAAAGAATAATATAGTTCTCTTTGTATTTTTAAAATAAATTAACTATTCGTTGCTTTTGGGAGATATTAGCAGACTAGCGGACAAGATAAAAAATTAAAAAAATCATGAATTAGGGCTTAAATCAATAAAAAAGGTCTTTACATTTAAATTTAATACTTTTGAGTTCCTTTTTAAACCTTTTGAGTAATTACCAAACTGACTTTTGAGGATTTGTGTATTATATGAAGGACTAATTCAACAAATTTTATTTTAATTTGAAAAAGTCTCTCGGGCTTACTCCTTACTAAAATAACGTGCCCTGAACGCCCGGGCGTACGCCCCAAATTGCGGGGCGTACGCCTCTTGAGACTTTCGCCCCACACCATCGCCCCGGGGCATTTTTGGTACGCCTCGCCCCGGGGCTTGCCCCAGAAATGCCTTTTAAAACAGAGGTGATAACTAGCCTCTTTCGATTACTAACAAGAATCAATGAATTCAACCAATAAGATAATACAAAACATCACAAATTATGCCTCTTTCAATTACATAAACAAGTGAATATATATGCAACAATAAAAACACCCAAAAATGCTTTAATACATAAAACTAGAGTTAATATCCACAAACAATTCTCAAAACACCAAATCCATCAATTCCTAAGGAAGAATTACTCTGTGGATATGGAGAAATTCATCGCAATTAAGTTTAAGTCAAAGGAAAACATAAAACATCCAAACTCTTGTCCTGAGTGAGGATGAATGGTGAAATCCTTATGCTCTTGCTTCTCCCTCTTTTCCTTAGCTTCCTTAGGTCTAAATTATGTCAAAAGTCCTCAAAATACTGTTTTTCTATGTATATATACCAAGTATGGTTGGGCCCAAACAAATACACCTTATCCTACGCGAAAAAAGACACTTTTCAGGAGTTGGACGTGTGCGGCCGCGCACCTGGAAGTGTGCCCGCGCACTTGGCCGTGCACTTTTCACACTGTTTTGCCCCATATGCGCGGTCAGTGCGTGGCCGCGCACTTGTCACCCTGGTATTTTGGGAGTTTGATAAAAACCGTAAAACATTAAAATTGTAACCCTTTGAATTATCTTTCCAACAATATATTGTGGAGCCCAAACGAAGTTCCGAGAAAAGAGTTATGTGTATTTTACTAGACACTGCGCAATATGCTTGCTCGATTCTTCGTTTCATTTCACTATCATCCGTTGATCCCCGAACACGATCCCGACTTAATTCCTTGGGATTTTACTCAGACTTCAAAGCTCCAAATCACTTTAATTCGTTCCATAACATCTACATAGCTCGGAATCACTCCTACAAGGCATAAAACTCACAATTAGTACAAAACACTAGCGATTAAAGCTCAAATTCAACTAAAGTGCAGTAAATTGGAATGTAATAATCGACTAAAACATGAGATTATAGCCTACCATCAATACCCCACACTTAAACCATTGCTCGTCCTCAAGCAATCAAACCACACTTTATATAGACACAACCTTACTAAGCAACTCTCCTAACTCATCACACCAAGAATATTTAAAATAGACTAAGCACAATAGCGTAACATTTTCACCTCAAGATTTGACTCACAAGTACCACACATTATTCACAACTCACTCACTTACTTTAACATAGAGGTCAATGACATTACCTTTCCTTCATGAATCATGTGCCCTCACACAACAATAGAGAGTAGTTCCACACACAATAAAAATTAAGAACAATCAGGAACTCAAGATAGAAAGAATTCACTCACTCTCAGAAACAACATTCATATGCCACAAAAGATGAACCATAGGCTTACCCGTAGTGTAGTGCTCTACTAATTGAGCTGATTCGGTCAAGGATCAAATAGGACTTTAAATGATTGTAATGTAGGTTGCGGGAAGGGTAGGATACATTTAGATATAAGAGTGACTACACCTCCCTAAGCACTTTAATGCATACATTTCATTGTTCAAACCCCACACTTATGTCAAACCATACTCCATCTTAACATCAACATACATTAACTCCCAAATTATTTAAGCACATTTACATCAAGAGTCACCACTATCAAAGAATATTTTTCACAATAATACAACATATTTTTCTTTATTTTTCAATTCAAGTGGCACTTACTTTTTCAAAACAATGCACCTTCCTCCTTATTTCAATAGTTCCACTCAAAAGCCAAACCAACCACCGCACACTTCATTTTTTACAAAGTTCATAATAATTTCAAGTGCTCACGAGAGGTACAAGGTTCAAAAAGATTGTCAATTCAAACAATTTTAAAACTTTTATGGATTTTCAATATTTTTCTGTCAAACTACTATAACTAACAAAAAATAAACAACTTAATATACATACAACATACATACAAACGTATCCCCCACCCCACACTTTAAGTTGTGGCATGTCCCCATGACACACAATTAAAAAGTATAAGGTAAAGATAATTTCCCTGAATTTTCTTCTTTTCCGAGAACTTATAAACTCCACCCCTAATTCTGAATTCATTCCTCATTTTCGCTCCTTGGGATTCTTTATGGAGCTCATTAAGCCTAATTCTTCTAAGGATACCTGCAAGACCCGCTCTTTTATTTCTTTCTTGTCCTCATCTTGAGCGGTGAATTGCTCGTTCAGGATCATCCTTAACTTGTTTCTGCATTCTTTCACATGATCAATCCATGTATCTTCCTGTAAATTTCCAAAAATAAAATCCACGTGATCAAGGTTAGAATAAGAAAACAAAGAAGAAAGGTCAAGTGAATATTCCTCTGGTATGTCCAAGACCATTCGTTTCTCATTCTCTTCTATTAAAGGTTGCAAATGTGGAAAGGTGGATGGAGGTTTTAACTCTTCTTTCGTTACTTCACACTCAACCACATCCTTATTCTCGATCATCTCAGTTGAATCAGATTCTTCTTGTACCGTGGAAATCTCCCTCTATAGATGCTCATCCTCTTGAGTAGGCTCATTCTCGCAGGGTATCTCCTCCATATATTCCCCATTACAATGCAATGAGCTTTCTGAAAGTGTATTTATTATTTGACTCACTTGCGTTGTTAGGTTGTTAATAGATTCATCATCTTGTGTAAATCTCTCTATCGGCTTATTTATGAACTTATACACAAGCTCTTCCAAATTATCATTCTTCCCTTGAGGTGGTTGTCTCACTTCACGTTCACTATAATAAGGGTATTCATCCCAACCAGAGTCAAGATTGTGCCCATTTGAATTCTCATACCTGCACGAACTAGAAGCAGAGTGAGACTATTTAAAATACGAACCATAGGAAGAATATATACTTGTTTGACAGTCAGCCCATAGATGATTTTCACCGCATTTAAAACACATAGCAGACCGCTGATAATATTCAACTGCTAACTCATCAACTATTTTTTTAGGCTGGTTGTACTCCATCTTCACACCATTTAGAGTTCAATATCTACAGTATCTTCTCCAACTTTTCAGGTGCTACAAAACAAATCTTGAAAAGAAGTTAACTAATAACGAAAATAAAATAGAAGGGGAAAAAGAAAGAAAAACTAAAACCTACTTCCTGAATTAGCACCACAAACTATTTCAAACACTGTTGATTGTCAATCCCCGGCAATGGCGCCAAAATTTGACGAGCTAAAAATACAACACAAAATTATTATTTCTAGTCAAATATAGTATAGAAAATATTGTATTCACGGGGATTGTATTTAAACAGTGTTTTCATAGCTTCTACTTTAATTACTATCCAAGATGATCAACAGTTGAGAATTATGTGAATTAAAACTAAAATTAACTAAGAATCTAGAGCTAATTGACTAATGACAATCGAACAAAAGAAAGCAAGGAAGATATCAATGGGGGAAAATAGGGGTTGATTGGATAGGTGTAAGATACTTGTTCGGGAACTAACTCTAGTCGATTCACTTCTAAGGTTCAAGTGAGTCTCTCGAATTCACTCAATTATTAGTTCAATGTTTAGTAGAAACTTCTTTCTCGATTATGTCTCAACCTCACAATATAAACTAAGTTAAGCTCGGTGAAGATATGCAAGAATTCGTAGTGGATTAATCCTTAGGAGAACCTCTTTCGATTATCCTCCTAACTAGGTCTAAACATTAATTCAACTAGCCTCTTTCGATTACTAATAAGAATCAATGAATTCAACCAATAAGATAATGCAAAAAATCACAAATTATGCCTCTTTTGATTACATAAACAAGTGAATATATATGCAACAATAAAAACACCCAAAACGCTTCAATACATAAAACTAGAACAAGAGTTAATATCCACAAACAATTCTCAAAACACCAAATCCATCAATCCCTAAGGAAGAATTACTCCATGGAGATGGAGAAATTCATCAAAAGTAAGTTTAAGTCAAAGGAAAACATAAATCATCCAAACCCTTATCTTGAGTGAGGATGAATGGTGAAATCCTTGTGCTCTTGCTTCTCCTTCTTCTCCTTAGCTTTCTTAGGTCTAAATTATGTCAAAAGTCCTCAAAATACCTTTTTCTATGTATATATACCAAGTAGGGTTGGGCCCAAATAAATACACCTTCTCCTACGTGAAAAAGGACACTTTTTCGGAGTTGGACGTGCGCGTCCGCGCACTTGGCCGCGCACTTTTCACACTATTTTGCCCCATATGCGTTGTCAGTGCGCGGCCTTGCACTTCCCGCGCACTCTCCTACCTGTTCTGTTGGGTATGTGAAAACATGTAAAACATGAAAGTTGTAGTCCTTTGAATTAGATTTTCAACAATATATTGTGGATCCCAAATGGAATTCCGAACGAAAAGTTACGTGCATTTTACTAGACACTGCGTAATATGCCTGCTCGATTCTTCGTTTCGTTCTACTATTATCCGTTGATCCCCGAACATGATCTTGACTTAATTCCTTGGGCTTTTACTGAGACTTCAAAGCTCCAAATCACTTGAATTCATTCCATAACATCTACATAGCTCGGAATCACTCCTACAAAGCATAAAACATACAATTGGTGCAAAACACAAGCGATTAAAGCTCAAACTCAACTAAAGTGCAGTAAATTGGAATGTAATAATCGACTAAAACATAAGATAATAGTCTACCATCAACGAGGGGTCGACATCGACACTTACTAGAGGTCCAATGAAATAATATTATAATTCATAACAGATATGAAGTGCACAGTGATAGTGGGGTAAATCTGCAAATTTCATAATCTTCCAAATATTACTTTTAAAGTATAAATTTCTCGATCTTGTATTCTACCTTAATAGCTCAGAAAAATGCCAAGTTTCAATTTCAAATAAATAAGGAATACCATAAAATGTCGGGCATCAGTGGAAGGTTTATCTCGTGAATATTCGGACTGCTAGCGATATAACGCACGATTCTTCTGAGGTCGTTTGGCCCGATCCAGAATAATGTGTACACTGCCGAGGGTCGAGCGACACGAACCATAGATGCTCTATTATACTGCCGAGGCGTTCGGCCCACTCCACAAGAAAGGAAGGAAGTTACCGAATTACGAGGCACGTACTTAGAATACAGTACACGAGCACAAAGTGAATATAATCTTTATAGTTTCCCAAACAACTCGCCCACTACTCAAAGTGATAAGGCTCAGCCTAGTATACATATATTTATTCCTAAATCAATTTCAATTAAAACTTTAATTAATTAAGCCAGCAGAATGAGTTCAAATAATTCAAATATTACATGATAAGATCTCAAGTCTACCCGGACATAAACATGCTTTAGTTACGTACAGACTCTCGTCACTTCATGCGTACGTAGCACCCGCAACTCGTTGCACATAACAATAAATTTCTCCTAAGTGTAGTTTTTCCTTCACAAAGTTAGACAAGAGACTTACCTCGCTCCAAAGTTCCATAACCGACTCTAATGCCACTCTAACACTCATCTCCAAGTCAAACGTTCCCAAACTAGTCAGACAAAGTGCAAATCAATCAAAATATACTCCAATGCTTATAATTTAACAATTTATAATAATTTTCAACTCCGCTCGAAAAGTCAATAAAGTCATCCCACAGGCCAGGTGCCCGAATTCCGAAACTATTTGAAGATAAACATTATCCATAACATTACGAACTTAAATATATAATTTGTTCCTAATTCCATGTCCAAATTCGTGGTAAAAATCCAAAATTACCAAATTTCTAGGTTTCTTCAAAAATCCCACAATTGTACAATTTTCCATGTTTAAATCCACATGTAGATCATGCATTTAACTCACAACATTGGGGATCACTTACCTCTTGAAGGATGACAAGAATGGCAGTCCACAATCGCCCCCAAGGCCGTCTCCAATGAGAGAAAATAGGTGGAATGAGACAAAACACGATTTGGCTAACTTATACAATCTGCCTAGGCGACCTTCGCATTTGCGAAGCCAATGGCCGCTTCTGCGGAACAATGTCTGCTTCTGCGCCTTCGCTTCAACGAAATTCGACCGCATCTGAGGTCCCAGACTTCCCCAGCAAAATCTGCATCTGCGCTCGAGTGGTTGCATATATGATCACGCAGGTGCGGGAATTTCTTCGCACCTGTGACCTCTGCCAGTCGCATTTGCGGCGCGATCCTCGCTTCTGCGACCCAGCTTCCGCAGAAGCGATCAGCAACCAAAAAGATCCCAGCATTCCCTTAGTCCAAAACTCGATCTGTTAACCATCCGGAATCCACCCGAGGCCCTCGGGACCTAAATCAATTATACCAACACGTCCCAAAACACATTACGAACTTAGTCGAGGCCTCAAATCACGCAAAATAACCTCGAAACTATGAATCGACGATCGAAATCCTTCTTTAACTTTCAAACTTTCAAACTTCGACGAACGCATCTGAACCATACCAAAACATTCCAGAATGATGTCAAACTTTGCGTACAAGTCATGAATCACAATACGAACCCATTCCAAGGCTCGAAATCCCAAACGGACATCGATAACACCACATTCCACTTCAAACCAAACTTAGAAAATTCTTAAACCTTTAAAATGTCATCCTTCCATAATAAGCGCTGAAATACTCCCGGATGATCCGATACTCAGCCCGAACATACGCCCAAGTCTGAAATCTTCATATGAACCCATCAGAACCTTCAAATCCTAATTTCGAGGTCGTTTACTCTAAAGTCAAACCTTAGCCAATTCTTCCAACTTAAAGCTTTTGAAAATATAATTTTCTTTCTAAATAAACTCTGAACTTCCCGAAGTTCAATTCCGACCACACGTACAAGTCATAATACCTGAAGTGAAGCTACTCAAGGCATCAAACCGGCGAACAACACGCTAGAGCTCAAAACGACCGTTGAATCGATCGTTTTATAATTAGTGGCAATTACGAATCAATATGAATCACACAACACTGTGGCAAATATGATAGATTGCTAGTTATTGGCGTTATCAGCCATCACCTTAAACCTATATTATTATCAATATTTTGTCTTCATTTATAGAAATTATTGTTTGATAAAATACGTAACTTTACGTTCTGAAATCTATATAAGTACTAATAAATAGATTAAGGTCATCATTACCACTATATGTATTATGACAACACAATTTAAACATTCGCAATATTTATATCCATTTATTTATTTTCACTATTATCTTAATCATTTCTAATTAGTTTATTTTCTCTTCTACTAATGCCTCAGTGGAGTTTCACTTGACCTTTAAAAATGATTTTAAGGCAGTGCCTTCAAACAAAATTGATGATAATGCCGAGGCAAATCTTACTTTGAATGAAGATAATTTTGAAGGCATCGATGATCTTACTCATTTTAATGTTGAAGACTTCTTTGGGGATCAAAAGTAAAGTTTGATCATTTTAGCGGGGAATGCAATTAAGTTGTTATTTTTATTTTCAGTATTTTTTTGTCTCGTTCTAAAGTTATTTGTATTTTCAAGTAGTACTTAAGTTGTCTTATGTTGTTGATGGTGTTGTTTATGAAGAAAATAAATTCCACTTGATTGTTATTATTGTTGTTGAAGAAACTAAAATTCTCCAGTCTTCAATTGGATCCAAGATGAGTAATGAAGATTTATGCCTTACAACTCACACAATATTAAGAGATAAGAAAATTTTCTCTTATTTGGTTATGAAAAAGGCTTTTGTTAATACAACATCTGGTAGTACAAAATTAATTGAGGGTCCTGGAAGAGCGGCCTTATTACTATCTAAAGGAACAATATTGACTATTAATAATGCATTGTATTGTAGTAAATCTAAAAAAAACTTGTTGAGTTTCAAAGCTATTCGCCAAAATGGATACCATGTTGAGACCTCTAACGAAGGAAAGGTTGAATACCTTTATATTACTACAATAAAAGCGGGGAAAAAATATGTGCATGAAGAATTACCCGCATTTTCTTCTGGGTTGTACCACACAAATAATGGTGTGGTTGAATCACATGCCATAGTAAACAAAAGGTTTACTACTTCAAATGATTTTATCATTTGGCATGATCGGTTGGGCCATCCCGGTTCTAACATGATGAGCAGAATAATAGAGAATTCAAATGGGAACATATTGAAGAACAAGAAGATTCTTCAATTTAAGAAATTCTCTTGAGCTGCTTGTTCTCAAGGAAAATTGGTTATTAAATTATCAGTAGCTAAAGTTGGGATTGAATCCCATACATTTCTAGAACGTATACAGGGTGATATATGTGGGCTTATACACCCTCCATGTGGACCATTTAAGTATTTTATGATCTTGATAGATGCATCTACAAGATGGTCACATGTGTGCTTATTGTCAACTCGTAATATGACATTTGCGAGATTGTTGGCACAAATAATAAGGTTAAGAGCATAATTTCTAGATTATGAAATTAAGTCAATTCATCTTGATAATGCTGGTGAATTTACATCTCAGGGCCTTTACTGATTATTGTATGGCCACTGGTCAATTGCTTATGTTCATACTCAAAATGGTCTAGCAGAATCGTTGATTAGACGCCTCCAATTAATAGCTAGAACATGACTAATGAGGACAAAACTTCCTCTTTCAGCGTGGGGACATGTTATTTTGCATACAGCAGCACTTGTGCGCATAAGGCCAACCAGTTATCATGAAGTCTCCCCATTACAGTTGGTTTTTGGTCAGGAGCCAAATATTTCCCATCTAAAATATTTTAGATGTGCGGTATATGTTCCAATTGCTCCACCACAACACACAAAGATGAGTCCACAAAGAAGGTTGAGAATATATGTTGGTTATGAATCTCCTTCTATTATTAAATATCTGGAGCCTATGACAGGAGATTTGTTTACGGCCAAATTTGTTGATTGTCATTTTGATGAATCAGTTTTTTCAATATTAGGGGGAGAAAATAAACAGCTGAAAAAGAGATAGATTGGAATGTATTATCTTATCTCATTTGGATCCTCGTACAAATCAATGTGAATAAAAAGTTTAAAAGATCATTTATATGCAGAATATTGCGAATCAACTGCTAGATGCATTTACTAACCTTCCACGGGTTACTAAATCACATATTCCAGCTGTAAATGCTCCAATTCGAGTTGATGTCCCAGTAGGCCACGCCTTAAACATGGTAGACCAATAGTTTCCAAGGATAAAAATTCCCGAAAAAGGAAAGAAGCAAATGATCAAGTTGATCATAACGTGTAGATAATTGCTCAAGAAGAGCATAAAGACATAACAATTGATAAGACCTCACGGGAAGTTCAAGTACCAAGAAATTATGAAAATGAAGAGATCTCAATAAGTTATGTCTCTACAGAAACAGGTGGAACCGAAATAATATTGTTGTTGACAACAGTTTTGCATATAATGTTGCAGTTGAAGTAATGCAACAAGATGAGGATCTTGAGCCAAAATCTGTCGATGAATGTAGACAGAAAAAAGATTAGCCAAAGTGGAAAAATATAATTCAAGAGGAATTGACTTCACTCGAAAAACGTAAAGTTTTCAGACCAATAGTCCGAACACCTGAAGGTGTCAAGCCTGTGGGGTGCGAATGGATTTTTGTGCGAAAACGAAATGAGAAAAGTGAAGACGTAAGATATAAAGTACGACTTGTGGCACAAGGGTTTTTGCAAAGGCCTGCCATTGATTATATGGAGACAAATTCTCTTGTGGTAGATGCAATTACCTTCACGTATCTAATAAATTTGGCAATCCATGAAAAGATTGATATACGGTTGATGGATGTTGTCACAACCTACTTATATGACTCATTGGACAATGAAATTTATATGAAAATCCCTGAATGATTTAAAGTTCCTGAAGCACATAAAAGTTTAAGGAAAACTTGTTCAATAAAGCTTCAGAAATTCTTATACGGATTAAAGCAATCAGGGAGGATGTGGTATAATTGCCTTAGCGAGTATTTGCTAAAGGAATGGTACAAAAATTATCCTATTTTTCCTTGTGTCTTTATTAAGAGGTCTGGATCTGAATTTGTCATCATAGCTATGTATGTTGATGACTTGAATATTATTGGCACTTCTAATTAGCTTCCAAAGGTCGTAGAGTGTTTGAAGAAAGAATTTGAGATGAAAGATCTTGGTAAGATAAAATTTTGTCTTGCCCAACAAATTGAGCATGTAACAAATAAAAATTTTGTCCATCAATCAACATACACTGAAAAGGTTTTAAAGTAATTTTATATAGATAATGCATATCTATTGAGTTCCTTGATGTTGTGAGATGGCTTGACATAAATAAAGATCTATTTCGGCCTCAAGAAAATGATGAAGAGCTCGTTGGTGATGAAACTCCATATTTTAGTACAATTGGGGCACTGATGTATCTTGCTAATAATACCCGACCAGATATTATTTTTGCAGTAAACTTATTAGCAAGATTCAGCTCCTCCCCCAACAAGAAGATATTGGATGGTGTTAAACATATATTTAGATATCTTCCGGGAACTATAGATATGGGATTGTTTTATTCTAATAAATTCAAGTCATAAATGATTGGTTATGTCGACGCAGGTTATTTGTCTGATCCACATAAAGATCGATTTCAAACAGGCTATTTGTTTACATATGGAGGTACAACTATATCATGGCGTTCAATGAAACAAACAATAGCTTCCACTTCTTCAAATCATGCTGAGATAATAGTCATTCATGAAGTTAGTCGGGAATGTGTTTGGTTGAGATCAATGACACAGCATATTCAGGAAATGTGTGGATTTTCTATGAAAAAGGATAATCCAACTATACTATATGAAGACAATGATGCTTGCATTGCTCAACTGAAAGGAGGATACATCAAAGAAGACAGAACAAAGCACATTTTGTCGAAGTTTGTTTTTCACGCATGATCTTCAATAAAATGGTGAAACTAATGTTCAACATATACGTTCATGTGAAAATTTGGTTGATTTGTTCGCTAAGGCATTACCAACCTCAACATTTGAGAAGCTGAGACAGAAGATTGGAACACGTCGTCTTCGAGAAATAAAGTAATGTTTTCATGAAGGGGAGTAAGATACGCGCTGTACTCTTTTTCCCTTAGCCTAGCTTTTGTCCCACTGGGTTTTCCTGGTAAGGTTTTTAACGAGGCAGCAAATAAAGCGTAAGCTTTTTTCCCACAGAGTTTTTTCTCAGTAAGAATTTAACGAGGTATATTATCTATTTATAAACATTCAAGGGGGAGTGTTGTAAAACTACTAGTAAATATGGATGTCCACTACTGCCACTACTTTCACACATGATATAAATAACCTCCCACTACTCATCATTATTATGATTATAACTCCCACACCTCCATAACCCCTCCCCATGATCTCAATTGTTAATGTCATGTTTAAGACAATCATTTTGTAACTTTCTATGTAATAGTATAAATAGAGGCATGAAATGTGATACGGGACACACTTGAACACTTGATGAAATAAGAAAGTTATCTCTTCTTCTCTTATTATATTACTTATCTTCTTGTTTTATATTGTTACTTTGAGCTACATTTCTTAACACATTCATTATAAATTAAAAATCTACTCCATAGATTACTAGTATATAAAATAAGAAATATATTTGTAGTAGAGAGACTTTGGATTTAATAGGAGAGAGAATAAAAATATAATTAAATAAAAAATTAATTTTCTGCTTCTGAATTAATATTCTAGCTTCTTGGAAGAAGCTAGAATTTATAGCTTCTTGGAAGAAGCTAGAATTTATAGCTTCTTCTTAAAAGTTGAAAAACTATTTCGGCTCAAAAGTACTTCTCCGTCAAAGCCATACACCTTAAATTTTAAAAAAAAATACTTTTTAAAAAAAAAACTTTTAGCCGTGAGGAAACTTGGTCAAACGGGTTCTCAATCGGTCCATTTTCCTCCAAAAGTTTGTGCATTTCTTTTCCATCTACCTATATGCAGTGTGTTCCCTCTTAATTCGACCTGCCCATCTTCTTCATTTATGAGGAAAAACTGAAGAAGGGTTCGAATTGTGATTTATTATCAATTCACTGACACAAAATTTTCGGGATAAGAAGTAAACCAATATATGGTGCATCCACCCCAGTGACACTAGCATAATAGAAACGTGTATCTCATTCGCAATACTTCATTCTTTAAACTCGAAGCGAATTCGCATTGAATTCTAAATACCGATCATAATTAAACCAAAACAATAGCCAATAATAAAACAATCAAAAGTGTTGACTTGAAACTCCAATCTATTGAAAATTTGATGAATAGCAGTGCAAAATGGAAGAAATAGACAATGAGTATATGACATTGAAAATGCTAGTTGAGGGTATGGTGGATGAAATGATGAGAAGTTTTGAAAGCTACTTCGAAAGTGGATGTAACATTCCCAAGCTAAAAAGACATATGCAAAGTAAAAAGTGCACTTTTTATCCACCACTGTGGTCCCTACTTATTAGAATTACTATTTCCTTTTCTCATGATGAGGATTTTGAGGACCATTTCTCTTTTCCTGTTCCACAAGGATGTAAAAAGAGAAATGCCTTTTAAAACTGAATCGCAAAGGAGACATTATTTGGAAGAACAAAATTTTACATGAAATGGAGAAGAAAAGAAAAATGGTAGGAAATTGGAAATTCCACCCTGCATATATGTCCAAGCAGTCTGTTAATCTTTTCAAATGAAAAAAAAAAAATTACAATGAAATTAAAAGCCGATAAATACTTTTGAGGAGAATTTCCATTTTCAGCTTGCATTCTTATTCATTTCTGTAGTGCTCACTAAATTTGAACTTGAGCTCCAACTTAAGAAAAATGTGGAGGAGCATACAAATAGCCCAAGATTTGAAAGTTCTAACCAATAGTAACTGTTATTTGATCGAATAAGCTAATGAATTCTGCTTTTCTTGGAGCTCGGTCTGAACTCAGAATATTTAGCAACATCAAGAGCTCAAATTACTGCTATCCAGAGAAAAAGAAAAGGGCACATTCATCTTGCAATCATTATCAAAAAAGTAATTTAGAACTCAACTTAAAAGATCAGTGAAGAGGAAATATAGTAAAGATAGATGTTTCATCAGGGGCAGAACCAAGAATCTCCTTGAGAGCACATATTCAGAATCCATCTCTTGACTATTCGACGTTACTTCTTAGATTCTAAACAATACATAGCTAAAAGGCACGTACATTGTCTCTTCTTCTCTATTAAAGTTTTGATCTTGGACCTTTCTTCCCAGAAATGTGCAATGCATCATAATGACCGAAGCCGTGATACAGAACCTTAATTGGATTTTCTTTGCCATATTCTTCCCCATATTCAGCAATAGAAATCAGGCCACGAGCGTCTTGGTCATACATGTAAACATTAATTGGCATCCTGCAGATGTCAAAGAGTACAATCTTGTAAGTCATGCATCATTAACCTTTTTCACTCTGTTATAATCCACACCGTTTAGCCACAAAAATTAGTAAATCCAAGAAGATGACATTTATTCCCCTAAAAGAGAAATACTCATCTGGAGTAATATAGAAACACTGACGAGATTGAGAACATTAACAAATAGGAGTAGACAGAAACACCAATAACATGTGAAAATTTGGAGAAATCAACAGAACTACTTGGCCCAATACAGCTCTTGTACCTGAGACTGAAACAGTATTCCTTCACTCATGAGATCTTTTTTGTGTTTGTCCAGCTCACCTATATTCCTATAGTTTCAATGCTTCATTATCATATATTTTTTTTGTTAATACTCTTCTAGCTCCTACTTTCAGCTCATTTCTCAGTCACTAGTTTAAATGCACCCAACAGCAGCTCAATGAACTTTTAACTCATGCTCTAACCTCTTCTAGATAGACAGCAACAAAATGTGCATTTCCAAAATAGAAATGTAATACACTGACCTCTCAAGTATCTCTTACCTACGAGGCTACAAGTTAGAATATATGTTATGACCTTGTTATGGTAATTTGGTTGCTCGTGAATGTTTCTTGTTAAACGAGTTTTTGAAAACAAGAAGAGTTGGAAAATAGTGCTTATGCTATGAAGTGAAACATCACCCAACTTCAAATATGCACAACTCTTATTCTAGTAAGAATCCAGACATGACTCCCCAAGCAAATTTGTAGTCCTTGAAGCTTGGTTTCCAACAGTTCAAATGGTTTTTCATTTGGAGACAAAGTAATGGCTATTTTACTTAAGTCACACAGGCTGACAACAGCCAGTGCCGTGCATTGAAGATGGATAACTAACCAGTGGACTGCACGGTAGTAATCTTCAGAGAGCTTGAACGTCCTCCCATCAAGTGCCTCACACTGGACTCAGCAAACAAGCTAGTGCAGCAGCCGGAGACTTAAACATTTGAGAATTTCTTAATAAATTTCACGCGGTTTTGTGCCACTATTGTATAAACCTCAACCCTAATCCATGTATACACGGAAAACGTGGTTTAGCAACTAAAAGGAGTTGGGAAAAGGATTTGAAGGGATTTAATCACCAAACAAGAAATTACAGAGCCAAAGATAAGATGGAACCTAAGTCTAGATTTTAACAAGAATTCTACATGAGTATTGAATATTTTTGATAAGTACCATGAGTACTGAATTGTAGTCACACAGGGTGACTTAAAGGTTGAACTAAGGTTACAATGATTGGATTTTCACACTTTGTAAAGAAGTTATGGAAGTTGACCTATAAATAGGATGATCCCTGGAATTATGATAAGATTGCAAAACTCTTGCTACGGATAGAACTCAAACAGCTAGTATGAGGAAATTGAGTTAGTTTAGCTGGGTATTGTGAACGGGCAACGTATATAGCAAAATATACTAGGGGTGTATTTGATTGGCTTAAATGTTTTGGAAAACATTTTCCTCAAGAACTCATTTTTCTCATTTTGGAAAACATTCTCTTGGTCGGGAAAATGTTTTCCCTACCAAGAGAAGGAAAAACATTATCCAAAACTCTTTTTCAACTTTCACCACCAACCCACCCCACACCC
>AWOL01S0006897.1:2147-42975 GCA_000715115.1 Nicotiana otophora | reverse complement strand
CCCCACCCCCCAAATAAAAATGTTATTAATAATACTTTCTTTTCTTGTTATAGTTAGATTTTATTTTTTTTCATTTCAACAAATTAGTATTTTCTTTTCATGATATAAAAATTATTTTTTCATTTTAACAAAAGCAATCTCTCTTTTCATGATAAAGAAAAAGTATTTTCTTTCATTTCAACAAAAAAAAAGTAATTTCTTTTCATAATGTAGAAAAAGTATTTTTTTCACTTCAACAAAATGAGTATTTTCTTTTCATGATGTAGAAAATGTATTTTCTTTTACTTCAATAAAATGATTACTTTATTTTCATGTTGGAGAAAGAATACTTTCTTTTTCAATCAAAAAAAAGAGTATTTTCTTTATAGTTATGGAGTATAAATTTCAATGTTGTTTTGCGTAAAAAAGTAAAGTCGCATATTAGTTCTTTTAGATTTGTGTGAATTTTTAGAAGAGTAATTAAATTATTTAAGAAAATAGAGTCTTGAAAACGTTGGGTATTTGGGGGAGGGGGAAGGAAACATAGGGACTTGGGGAAAGGGGACGAGGAGAGTAGCATAAAATAATATTTTCCTAAAAAAATATTTTCTACTCTCTAACCAAACACTAGAAAATATTTTCAGAAAAACAATTTCCACTCACCGACCAAACAAGGAAAATAAGTGATAAAACCACTCTTTTTCCATGAAAATATTTTCTAGGAAAACATTTTCCATGGAAAACATTTTCCTTCATACCAAACACACCCTAGATCTAGATTATATGATTATAGATGAAAACTTAGAGATTATTGATTTTATTAGAGACAAGTCCACTTGAGACTTGGAATTGAGATAAGTAATAGCCCTATCTATAACTAGTTTCTTTGAAACTGCATAAATTTAATTAAGTTGATAATGTTTTATTAAGATATGGTTACATTAAATGATTTGATAAAGATAGTATGTGTAGACAAGCCTACAGTATTATATGCATATCATCTGTTTTGGTGGAATGCTTCTTGTCGGTCGTTTTGAGCTCTAGCATGTCATTTGGCGGTTTGAGGCATAGAGTAGTTTCACTTCATGTATTATGATTTGTACGCGTAGTCGGAATTGAATTTCAGGAAGTTCGGAGTTGATTCGGAAGGAAAATTCTCGATTCAGAAGCTTTAAGTTGGAAGAGTTGACTAAGGTTTGACTTTTGAGTAAAGAACCTCGGAATCGGAATTTGAAGGTTCCAATAGGTTCGTACAATGATTTCGGACTTGGGCGTATGTTCGGGTTGAGTATCGGGTCGCCCGGAAATATTTCGGCGCTTATTGTGGAAGGTTGGCATTTTGAAAGTTATAGAAATTCCTAAGTTTGACATGAAGTGGATTTTGATGTTATTGATGTCCGTTTGGGATTCCGGGCCTTGGAATAGGTTCGTATTATGATTTATGACTTGTGCGTAAAGTTTGGCGTCATCCGGAATGTTTAAGTAGGATTCGGACGCGTTCGTCGAAGTTTCAATGTTTGAAAGTTAAAAGAAAGATTTTGATCGTTAATTCATGATTTTGATGTTATTCGTGGAGTTTCGAGCCTTTGGATAAGTCTAGATAAGGTATTGGGACTTGTTGGTATGATTGGACAGGGTCTCGGGGGCCTCGGGTGAGTTCCGGGGTGGTTTCGGATCATTTCTCGATGTTTTGCTATTGCTGGTGTTGGAGTCTGGTTTTGTTCTTCGCGAACGCCTGGGGATTCACGCGTTCGTGAAGAAGGATTTGTTGGATGCTGAAATTTTGTGCTTCGCGTTCGCGTAAGGTAGGACGACAAAGCTACGCGTTCGCGATGTCAGCTTCGCGTTCGCGATGAAGGAGCTGACCTGGGGAGGTTGGCCTTCGCGTCCGCGAAGGAGTGGGCGTGTTCGCGATTGAGCAGCCTGGTGAAGCATCGCGTTCGCGAAGAAGAGTTTTGGGGTCCAGAGTTTGTTGAGCTTCGCAAACGCGGGGGCTGTGCCGCATTCGCGAAGAAGGGTCGTTTGGGCAGTGTCCCTTTTTAATTCGAAAGTTGGCTCACTTTTCTCTCATTTTCACTTGGGTGGCCGAATTTAGGAAGCTATTTTGAGGAGGTTTTCATCAATCAACACAAGTTAAGTGATTTCCACTTATGGTAAGCTAAATGCATGAATTATATATGGATTTAAACATGGAAATTTGTATAAATTGTGAAGTTTTTGAGAAAAACCTAGAATTTGGTAATTTTGGATTTTTACCACGAAATTGGACATGGAATTGGGAATAAATTAATTTATAACACTTCCCAACTCCGCTTGAAAAGTAAACATAGTCAACCCTCGAGTCCACATGCCCGAATTTCGAATGTTGGAGTATATTGTTATTGAGTTTTATGATTGTTTGACTAGTTTCGGATGGATGGGCATTGGTTTGAGGTGCTAGAGAGGCGTTGGAGCCGGTTATGGAACTTCGGAGCGAGGTAAGTCTCATGTCTAACTTTGTGAGGGGGAATCTACCTCTTAAGGCTCATCGGCATATTGGTCTTCATTTGTTTGCCTCTGGGCACGGTGTTGTGAGATGGAACCTAAGAGGAAGTTATCAGGGATGGTTATGCGTTGCGACTTCAGGATCGAATCGGCGTTTCCAGTATTGATGATTCGAGGGAGATGATTTGTGAGGTGGTTTCTATGCTTAGAAAGTTTTAATGTGACGAGAAGGGCTTGATTGGAATGTAGGAAAAGGTGAAGTATTCGATCATTGTCTTGGATGCCATACGGCTTCGAGTTTCAAACACGTTATTGGACCTTCGGGTGATGTTAATGAATAAAGGGATTCTTACAGCTGGCGGATCAATGTAGACCCATGGAGGTTAGTTGATTTCATGATGGATGTAACTATAGCAATGACGTTGGAGGAGGTCGATATGAAGTTACACAGGTGGGCCATCTCCTATGAGCAGGTTAGCGGTTGCGTGGTTTTGATGAGGTTCCTACGAAGAGTTCTACTTTCTTCTCAACATGGGATGCATGTACTGCGATGTGAGCTTGGATCGCTTGAAGCAGATGGTACAACGGTTAGGAGGTCGAGTGTGTTATTGTGGCTGATAATTCAAGGCGTGTTATGATTAATCCAACAAGAACTTATGAGAAATTTGGCTGAGCAACGATGTGGGATCATGGTAACCGGGAAGAAGAGGTCGTTGTGGGGTCTGGATCTATGTGGTTGTAGCGTAAAGCTAAGTAGGGGAACCCACCGTCTATGATTGAGTCGCGTGGTTGTGTGCCCGTGTAGTTTCTGGTTATCGGTGCATTGGTGGATTAGTTATGACCAAAAGGAGAAAAACATCAAAGGTATTTTGGACAAGGAATTTGACGTATATGTGTTACATTTTGCCTTAACGATTCATGTGCAAGTGTTGGGGATGACTCAGAATTTATGCTTCATGTGGATGTGATGTGCAATGAAAAGAATTCATCTGGTTGCTTCTTTGGAAGTGTTCATGTGCTAGCAGAGCACTAGAATTTGGTTACATATTCAGAACCAGGTCAAAGTGGGTGACTCTCAACAATAGTTCTAGGGGGTTCAAGAAGTAAAGAGCGGTGTTTAAAGATTTTGGGTTCGTTAGATGGCTGGGGACTGGGTTTTGGTGTGAAGAATACTTGGGAAATTTCTATGTTATCATCGGGTCTACGGTGCAGTGCTAGAGAAATGGGAGAAACAGCTTCGGATTCGCAGGAGGTCTTTCAGAACGGGTGTATCAATTAGAGATACTATAGAGTACACGATGAGGGTTTGAGATGGCTTATGGGTATCGGGACGACGTGGTCTCGTGATTTGGGTCACTCGGGATGAGTGTTGTTTGGGATCCGTTATGTGTTTAAATAGGACTACTATTCCAAGGGCAAGTCAAGAGTAAATTGGAAAAGTTGAGTCGGTTAGTTATGGCTTGGACCATCATGATTCTGCGATCATGGAAATTCGGTTGTGTGTTGCAATTGTTCTTCTGAAATAAGTGGAGTAGAAAGGGGTTCTAGCCGATGAAGTATTTATTCTACTTGTGGGTTCAGGGGTTGTGATGAAAATCTTGTACTCTCGCGTAGCAGCATGATAGGCGCAATGAGTGGCATGGAGATTGGAAGTTGAGGATCAAGGTTACGGTTTGATTTTGATAAGAACGTCACGAGTTCGGAGGAGCGGGGGAAGGATTCGGATGTCAGAGTAAGCTGGCACTATCTTAATGTCGCCTAAGGACAGAGTTCTGTGGAAGAGGCATTGTGCATTGGGTTGTGGATTCTTAATTGGCATTACAGGAATACAAGTTCGGTGGCCATTAATGTTCAGATTTTGCTACCCGGTGCAGAAGGGTGTGGGAGCATATCCCACGGGAAGATCGTATAAGTGCGATGTTTTAGTCATTTGATTGCTAGAGATTGAAATCAGGTATGGAGATTTTGGTACTGTCGCCAATAGGAGAGGTTATGACCGAGAGGCGCTCTATTCCTTTGGTTGTGGACTGTGGAAGTTTGTTCCGGATTCGAAGACTGCTCGTATGTGTCATGAATAGGGTCATTGTGGATCCTTGAAAGGTTATTGGCTCAATATGGGATGATCGGAATCGGCTTGAGGTTCGTTGGTAGATCTAGAGTGAATATAGGTTTTACATCAGGTCGTATGTGATCATTTAGCACAGCATTGCTTATGGATGAGTTTTCGGGCGTTGGATGTTTTCCGTGTCGTCAATTATTCTATGTAATACTCTATTATGCTATGTAGGTTGTGAGCCGGCTTGACTATTCGCACATGTATGGTGATCCCGTGTAGCTTGTGGTGTTAAATGAGCAGGGTGGCTCTCTAGATGCAGGTCATTTATTACACCTTAGTCGTGCTTGAGTTTTTGTAGCCCATGGCGCTATCCGTCTCTCCAGGGTTGTGTTTATGCACTTGGCGTGCTTGTGATCGATATTCAGACATTTCGTAAGTATGAGCATTATAGCTCGATGGGTATTTTCTTATTGATTGTTATGTGTGGATCGGGTGGCACGCTGGCACGGGTACGATGTTTGGATCGGGCTGCACGCCGCAACGGCATCATATGTGGATCGGGTTGCACGCCGCAACATGGAGATGTTGAATACTTATTTTTGTGTGTCTTGTTTCTCATCTCTGAGAAAGGTTCATAGCATTTGTTGACCGTTTTATTCGTTACGCGGGCTGGGTAGTTCTTTGCCAGAGTTCGTTCTTCCTTATGTGTCATATTCGAGTTGTAGCTTGTTGGCGCATTGATGGCGTCGTATGAGATTTTAGTGAGTGTTTAAGGTGGTTTATTGCCTAAGCAGCTTGTACTAGGTGAGACGAGATTATTGGACATGAAATCAGTGCAATCGGATTAATGAATTATATATTGAAGAGAATATGCCACTATTCAATTCGGAATGAGGTAATGGTGCTTGTCAAACGGGGAAAACTCCATGAGTTATTGATTGGACGGATGGTTATAAGTTCCTGCACATCTCTTTCATCGTTGCAGTGTTGTGAGGGCTGAGACCGGGCTTATATGTGTTATGGGGTATACTACGGGCAACTGGTTCGTGAATCTGCAACTATTGTAGTCGGAGGATGTTATCATGGACATACGAATTGTGCGGTGCATTGTGTGATCTCAGCATGGGTGCAGGATTCTATTTGGTACAGTGGGTTGAGATTGTTACGGTCTTCACATGTTGGAATCAGGTCTCATGGAGAATTCCAGATGTTGGAATTTGGTTCTAAGGCTTGTTAGCAAAGGCAATAGGGAGGATCTTCAGTCTGGCTCGAGCTAATGTGCTCACGTGGGTTGTGGTGGCACGGGTAGGTGCACGAGGTGTCAACCAGTGATTTTGGTCAACTCTGAAACGGTTCTTGGCACGTTCAAGGACGAACGTATGTTTAAGTGGGGGAGAATGTAACGACCCGACCGGTCGTTTTGGGCTTTCGCGCGTCGTTCGGCCGATTTGAAGCCTTGAGTAGCTTCATTTCAAGTATTGACTTGTACGCATAGTCGGAATTGCATTTCGGGAAGTTCAGAGTTGATTCGGAAAGAAAATTCTCAATTCGGAAGCTTTAAGTTGGAAGAGTTGACTAAGGTTTGACTTTTGAGTAAACGACCTCGGAAGTGGGATTTGAAGGTTCCAACAGGTTCGTACAATGATTTCGGACTTGGGCGTATGTTCGGGCTGAGTATCGGGTCGCCCGGGAACATTTCGGCGCTTATTGTGGAAGGTTGGCATTTTGAAAATTTTAGAAATTTCTAAGTTTGACTTGAAGTGGATTTTGATGTTATTGATGTCCGTTTGGGATTCCGAACCTTGGAATAGGTTCGTATTGTGATTTATGACTAGTGCGTAAAGTTTGGCGTCATTCCGGAATGTTTAAGTATGATTCGGACGCGTTCGTCGAAGTTTCAATGTTTGAAAGTTAAAAGAAAGATTTTGATCGTCGATTCATGATTTTGATGTTATTCGTGGAGTTTCGAGCCTTTGTATAAGTCTGGATAAGGTATTGGGACTTGTTGGTATGATTGGACGGGATCCTGGGGGCCTCAGGTGAGTTCCGGGGTGGTTTCGGATCATTTCTCGATGTTTTGCTAGTGCTGGTGTCTGGTTTTGTTCTTCACGAACGCGAAGGGATTCACGCGTTCGCGAAGAAGGATTTGTTGGTTGCTGAAATTTTGTGCTTCGCGTTCGCGACTGGTGCCTTGCGTTCGCGTAAGGTAGGACGGCGAAGCTACGCGTTCGCGTATGGATTTAAACATTGAAATTTGTAGAAATTGTGGAGTTTTTGAAAAAAACCTAGAATTTGGTATTTTTAAATTTTTACCACGAAATTGGACATGGAATTGGGAATAAATTATATATTTGGGTTCGTGATATTATGGGTAATGTTTATCTTCGAAAATTTTCGAAATTCGTGCATGTGGGCCCGAGGGTTGACTTTGTTTACTTTTCGAGCCGAGTTGGGAAAGGTTATAAATTAATTAATTATGAGTGTTGGAGTACATTTTTATTGAGTTTTATGATTGTTTGATTAGTTTCGGATTGATGGGCATTGGTTTGAGGTGCTAGAGAGGCGTTGGAGCCGGTTATGGAACTTCGGAGCGAGGTAAGTCTCCTGTCTAATTTTGTGAGCGGGAATCTACCCCGTAGGTGTTATATGTATTATGTGCTACATGTTGTGAGAGCTACGCACGTATGAAGTGACGAGTGTCGGTGCGTGTACTAGAATTCCTGAGTATGCCCGGATAGACTTAGACTCACATCCTGCCTTAGTTGTACTATTTGAGTTATTCTTGTTTGTTTAATGCTTTAATTCGCATTATGACATGAGACTAGACTCGCGTAGAGTAATGGACCCGATATATTAGAAATTTGACGAGCTACTTGATTAGCCGTGGAAATTGTGCTTCCTTTACGAATTTCTTCCGCGTTGTGCGTATTCATCGAAAAGTTTTCTTAAATTTCATAACTCATACGTACGTTCGTGAGTGGGGTCAAGGACCCGTTAAGCTTCTTATTCTAATGGGATCGGGTCGTTCGCCTCGGCAGTATCATGTATCATATTCTAATGTGATCGGGTCATTCGCCTCGGCGTTTCTATAAAACACTCTAATGGGAGCGAGCCGTTCGCCTTGGCATTTCTATAAAACACTCCTATGGGATTGGGTCGTTCGCGTCGGCAACTTCATGAAATACTCTTTTGGGATCGGGCAGTTCGCCTCGGCAGCATCATGCATAATATTTGATAAGAAGCCACTGTATCCGTGAGTTTTCCTGATTTGAGTTGTGACGACCTATCTGGTGGGGACCATATTATATATACTCCGGTTGAGGAGGTAACCAATATTTGAGAACTGGTGTTTACGGTTCAAAGGAGGATCGTACCACGTACCTATATTTGTTTACACTGTTTATTTTACTGTGCCTCATACTTGTTTACCTTCTACTGCACTTATATTATTGGACCACTAGTAAGCGCCGATGTCGACCCTTCGTCACTACTTCTCCGGGATTAGGCTAGATACTTACTGGGTACGCGTTGATATACGTACTCTTGCTACGTTCCTACACTTATTATGCAGGTATATATATTTCTGGTGGTCTTTTGGGTGCAAGGGCACAGCTATTGCGGGGACTTTACGATTAGCTGCTTTCCAAGTTACGATCCGCAGCATACGGAGTCTCCATCATAATTATTTAGTTTATCCTATCTATCTTGTATTCCAGACAGATGTTGTATTGTTATTGTACTTTCTCGTAGATGCTCGTGCACTTGTGACTCCGGATTTTTGGGGTTCCTAGTGGATGTTCATTATTGTAGTTCGCGTTATTATTATCATTTCACCTTATGATTTATTTATATTCGAAATTTGGTAAAGAAAAGCACAGGTTTCTATGAGTGTCAGATTTTATTCTAATTATCTAATAAGATTCATGATTTCAAAAATAATAAAATGAATAAGTAAACTGACAGTTCACCGTTGGCTTGCCTAACGACGACGTTAGGCGCCATCACGGCCTATAGTGGATTTTGGGTCGTGACATCTTGTTCTTGCAAACACCGAATGTTCAAGATGGTCTTAAAATGTGTATTAGTATATTAGCATAAGTAACTTGTATCTTATAAGCATGTATTGAACTGATTCTTACAAAGCCTTTACAACATGTTTGACTTACAGTATTTGCACAAATGATACTTCAAGTAGGTGTGCATAACCTAAAAAGACATTGCTTTGGGAAAGCCAGCAAGGCTTCGGGTGGAAACCATAGAGATGGTATCGTTTACCAGCAGGGCTAGCTCTAACCTTATCAGTAGTAAGGCTTGTGCCTTACGCCCCCAAATTTGGGGGGCCCATTTTTAAAAAATAATAGGTTTGTGGGTATTTAAAAATAATATTTAATACTTTTAATACAAAAGTAGAGTCTTTCATATAAAAAGAAGGAATTGTTTTTAGATATAACAATTTGACTTACCTAAAAATGGGTAGATAAAGTTTCAATAAAATGGCAGCCCGGTGCACTAAGCTCCCGCTATGCGCGGGATTCGGAGAAGGGCCAGACCACATGAGTCTATTGTACGCATTTTTATGAGTTGATTTGACAATTCCCTTTTACTCCTTCATTAGATAACGTGTAACATTTTTACTCCCCCTTCCTTTAACTAAGTTAATCTTACCTAAGATCAACAATGTCTCAAGAAAAAGATTAAATGGATTGGTTATATTATCAATTGACAAGGAATAATTAAAGAAAATCGATTATAAAAAAAATTATTAATAATTTTGTATCTCAAAAGCTAGAAGATTAGAATTTAAATAAAAATATATATTATAAGTTTTTTTTTAAAATTTAGTCCTCACATTAAATTTTGGTTTTAGGCCCAGCATGTGCTTGAGCCGCCCCTATTTGCCAGAAGAGGACTGTATAGAGAAGTGTTGACATATGTAACCCGTAGTGGAAAGTGTATAAGTTCGGATTCCACTATCTTTTAAGTGTAGTGGATACAATAGCCCTTCCTGATCAGGTTAGCAAAGCACGTACTCCCATAGAAGGAAGTACTTTGAGATAAAGAGACTCTTGAGAAAAGAAAAGTACTAGTTCGATATAACTCAAGTTTGTGATCATACTTTGATGTAAAAGTTATATGTTTGAGCAGAATCTACTAGATGATACTATGACATATATGATACACAATTTTTGAGCAAGTATGAACATTGTACAGAGTTCATTATTATGTTTTTGATAGAATACGCTATTTTAAATACATAAGTTGTCCCTAGTGGTTGTAAGGTTAGTATTAAGAGAGTCGGTGGATACACCCCTTCCATTTACGTCTTCACAAATCCAGATGCAGAGTTGAGTCAGAAGGACTGAGTAACACAGTTGGCACTTGAGCTACTTGATGCTCCACACATTGTTTATCTAGCTAGTCATGTTGCTTTCCTTGTGTTTAAAAGTTCAGATTTGTTGGTTCAATATCTAGAATCTGTTCCATGTAATCCATGACAGGTTCTGAATTGAGTAGTGTACAATTTTAAGGTTCAAGCATCTACTATAAAATATACATACACATTGCAGACATGAAAGCTCATCGATACAATAGCACACTATAAAAAGCAGCAGAAATCTAACTCACTGGAGAACATGAGAAGCCATCAAGAGTTCCGGTTCACCTCCCCACACATGAGACTTCCTTATCCGTGCAACATATGTGTCAAAATCACCTTCGATGAACCTGGATGGATATCAAACCATCAATCATATGTCTATAACCCAAAAGTTAAGAGCAATGAGGCTCTTCACTGCACTTGCCCAGCTATTCTCCCTACTAAGGAAAATTAACAAAAGGAATAAAAGATGAAGTGCATGTTCACTGAAATATCTGAAAAACCAGCAACAACTACATATCATTTTTCCCTCATTCCTTAGAGTAGAATCCCATGATTATTACTGTTTAATAGCACCTTACCTACATCAGAATTGGTCAGAACTAAGAACTTAAATTGCATATGCTTTAGACTTACCATTCAGTCTCTTCTCGCCTCTTTATAAATTCATCTGCCACCTAATAGATAAAATGAACTAGAGTAAGCAGAAATTGCTGCAAGTTTTGCTTCCAAACAATATGAATTTGTAAATGCCCCCTTATTTTGTTTTATCTCCTAAGCTAATTTTCATTTTTCTGCTTTTATATACTTTTCATTTCCTGTTTGCAGGGGTTGGGTTACCAGTGCTCTAAAAGCAAGTCTTAACTGACAACCAAGATCTCACAGAAGGTATGACATCAGAAGAATAGAGAAACATTAGACACTCCAAATAGCCAGGAATTAAGACGCGTTAGCAGAAACAACAGTTGAACAAGATTATATAGTGATCACTTCAACCCTTTCGAACTTTATCACTTCAAATTTTCAGTCTTTATTAGTCTGCAAAGTGTCAGAACATTGTCAAGTGTTATCATTTCAGGCTTCAGCCAATAAACAGGGAGCTGCAAGTTTGTTAAGAACACATCATAGAAGAAACTAGGCAAACATACACTGGCCCGCAATTCATCCGCCAATTGCCTCTGTAGGTTCTCATCAGGAGGGGGCTTCCCTGACCTTAAACAAGCACCATGCGCAACAGAACGAAATAAACATCTTCCATCTCCAGGTATACCTGCATGGAATGAAGCAGTCTTTTCCATCAAAATAACTTCAATACTACTACTATTTACGTTAGCCATTTTAGGCAAGGGTCTTGAAATCCAATATTAGTGCATGTACAATGCTTCCACACAATCAGCAAGTGTCCTGGTAGTATATCAACCAACTTGGAAAGAACAACAACAACCCAATAAAATCCCACTTGTTAGGATCGGGAACCCGGGTATTGCGGAATATAGCCCAACAACGGTATAATGGAAATAACAAAGACAATGGAAGTTGATAACAACGACAATTAAAATAGATAAAGAAGACACAAATTTAACGTGGTTCGGTCAAAGTGACCTACGTCCACAAGCGGAGAGGAGCAATTTACTATAACAATAAGAGTACAAAAAAGAGTACAAAATTAGAGTAAACACTCTAATTAATCCCAAATACCCTAAGAGAATAACCTCACAAGATCACTCCAAAGAAAGGGTTCACACAAGTGCTTCCCAACACTAACTCTCATACAAAACACTCTTAATAAAGGAAGAAAGGAAGAAACAAGAATTGAAGACAAGTCTTGTTGGTGTATCTAAAAATGAGGAGAAACTCCTCTATTTATAGCAAGAAATCCTTAGCCTAATAATGGATATTATGTCATGGCAAATGTCATGATCCACAAATTTGTTATAATGGATATTATGTCATGGCAAATGTCATGAACCACAAATTTATTATAATGGATATTATGTCATGGCAAATGTCATAAAAAATTGGCCATATTACAAATATCCACCTTGGCCTAATTTTGGCTGATATAGTAAATTTGCTCCACCTTCTCCGCAAAAGCCCCAATGGGCATATGTCAAAATTTAATGCCATCAAAATCAGACAAATTGTCTGATACCGAAACTGTAGTAGGGCCTATAACAGTGGATCCCAATAAAGTATACAACGAACCAGATCTGTGTGCTTTCATGATCACACGAGCACCTTGAAAAATTTTCAGAACTCCACCTTCACCAGTGAATTTGCACCCAAGGGATTCTAAAGTGCCCAAAGATATGAGATTTTTCTTCAACTCAGGAACATATCTAACATCGGTAAGAGTTCTCACCACATCATCGTGCATTTTGACCCGAATTGTACCTTTGCCAATAACGTTACAAGTAACATTGTTACCCAATTGGACAACTCCACCTGCAACTGAATCATATGTAGAAAACAAGTCCCTTCTAGGACACATATGATATGAACAACCAGAATCTAAAATCCACTCATTGTCTAATCTGAAACTAGTTTCAGTTGCTAAAAATATAGTTCCCTCAACCTCATCAGTTGCTACACTAGCTTCGGCGGTGTCAGTATTTTTGTGCTCATTTTTTCTTTCTTTGTGCTTTTCTTTATTTTTCAGTTTATAGCATTCAGAGATATTGTGACCTTTCTTATGACAATAGCGACACTCTAAATTATTGTATCTGGAATTGGAGTCGGATTTGCCCCTAACAAACAAGCCAACTTCCGCTTGAGTTCCACTAGCTTCCCCAGTAATATCACTATCTATCTGTTCTTTTGATTTTAAGATAGATTTAATATCCTTATAAGAGATATTATCCTTTGCATAAAGCATAGTATCTCTTATATGCTTAAAAGATGGGGGTAGAGAACAAAGCAGTAACACAGCTTGATCCTCATCTTTAATTTCAGCATCTATATTACTCAAATCCATAAGAATGGAATCAAAGGTGTCAAGATGAGAGAGAATAGAGGTACCTTCACTCATACGAATTGTATAAAGCTTCTGCTTCAGGTAAAGTCTATTTTCCACCGTCCTTTTCATATATAAAGTTTTCAATTTTTCCCACATGCCTTTAGCTGTGGTTTCAATAGAAACTTCACGTAAAACCTCATTTGAGAGATTTAAAATGATACCTGCTTTTGCCCTTTTGTCTATGACGGCAAACTCCTCATCCGTCATTTTATCCGGCTTCTTCTCCTTTCCTTGCAACGCCAAGTCTAAGCCATCCTGAATTAGGATAGCTTCCATCTTTAATTGCCACATTCCGAAGTTTGCACTTCGGTCAAATTTCTCAACATAGGTCTTTGTTAGAGTCATATTGGCTACTGAAACAAACCCGGTTAGATCCGGCTCTGATACCAATTTGTTAGGATCGGGAACCCGGGTAGTGCGGAAATAGCCAAACAACGGTATAATGGCAATAACAAAGACAATGAGAGTTGATAACAACGACAATTAAAGTAGATAAAGAAGACACAAATTTAACGTGGTTCGGTCAAAGTGACCTACGTCCACAAGCGGAGATGAGCAATTTACTATAACAATAAGAGTACAAAAGAGAGTACAAATTTAGAGTAAACACTCTAATTAATCCCAAATACCCTAAGAGAATAACCTCACAAGATCACTCCAAAGAAAGGGTTCACACAAGTGCTTCCCAACACTAACTCTCATACAAAACACTCTTAATAAAGGAAGAAAGGAAGAAACAAGAATTGAAGACAAGTCTTGTTGGTGTATCTACAAATGAGGAGAAACTCCTCTATTTATAGCAAGAAATCCTTAGCCTAATAATGGATATTATGTCATGGCAAATGTCATGATCCACAAATTTGTTATAATGGATATTATGTCATGGCAAATGTCATGAACCACAAATTTATTATAATGGATATTATGTCATGGCAAATGTCATAAAAAATTGGCCATATTACAAATCTCCACCTTGGCCTAATTTTGGCTGATATAGTAAATTTGCTCCACCTTCTCCGCAAAAGCCCCAATGGGCATATGTCAAAATTTAATGCCATCAAAATCAGACAAATTGTCTGATACCGAAACTGTAGTAGGGCCTATAACAGTGGATCCCAATAAAGTATACAACGAACCAGATCTGTGTGCTTTCATGATCACACGAGCACCTTGAAAAATTTTCAGAACTCCACCTTCACCAGTGAATTTGCACCCAAGGGATTCTAAAGTGCCCAAAGATATGAGATTTTTCTTCAACTCAGGAACATATCTAACATCGGTAAGAGTTCTCACCACATCATCGTGCATTTTGACCCGAATTGTACCTTTGCCAATAACGTTACAAGTAACATTGTTACCCAATTGGACAACTCCACCTGCAACTGAATCATATGTAGAAAACAAGTCCCTTCTAGGACACATATGATATGAACAACCGGAATCTAAAATCCACTCATTGTCTAATCTGAAACTAGTTTCAGTTGCTAAAAATATAGTTCCCTCAACCTCATCAGTTGCTACACTAGCTTCGGCGGTGTCAGTATTTTTGTGCTCATTTTTTCTTTCTTTGTGCTTTTCTTTATTTTTCAGTTTATAGCATTCAGAGATATTGTGACCTTTCTTATGACAATAGCGACACTCTAAATTATTGTATCTAGATATGGAGTCGGATTTGCCCCTAACAAACAAGTCAACTTCCGCTTGAGTTCCACTAGCTTCCCCAGTAATATCACTATCTATCTGTTCTTTTGATTTTAAGATAGATTTAATATCCTTATAAGAGATATTATCCTTTGCATAAAGCATAGTATCTCTTATATGCTTAAAAGATGGGGGTAGAGAACAAAGCAGTAACACAGCTTGATCCTCATCTTTAATTTCAGCATCTATATTACTCAAATCCATAAGAATGGAATCAAAGGTGTCAAGATGAGAGAGAATAGAGGTACCTTCACTCATACGAATTGTATAAAGCTTCTGCTTCAGGTAAAGTCTATTTTCCACCGTCCTTTTCATATATAAAGTTTTCAATTTTTCCCACATGCCTTTAGCTGTGGTTTCAATAGAAACTTCACGTAAAACCTCATTTGAGAGATTTAAAATGATACCTGCTTTTGCCCTTTTGTCTATGACGGCAAACTCCTCATCCGTCATTTTATCCGGCTTCTTCTCCTTTCCTTGCAACGCCAAGTCTAAGCCATCCTGAATTAGGATGGCTTCCATCTTTAATTGCCACATTCCGAAGGTTGCACTTCGGTCAAATTTCTCAACATAGGTCTTTGTTAGAGTCATTTTGGCTTTTGAAACTAACCCGGTTAGATCCGGCTCTGATACCAATTTGTTAGGATCGGGAACCCGGGTATTGCGGAATATAGCCAAACAACGGTATAATGGAAATAACAAAGACAATGGAAGTTGATAACAACGACAATTAAAGTAGATAAAAAAGACACAAATTTAACGTGGTTCGGTCAAAGTGACCTACGTCCGCAAGCGGAGAGGAGCAATTTACTATAACAATAAGAGTACAAAAGAGAGCACAAAATTAGAGTAAACACTCTAATTAATCCCAAATACCTTAAGAGAATAACCTCACAAGATCACTCCAAAGAAAGGGTTCACACAAGTGCTTCCCAACACTTAACTCTCATACAAAACACTCTTAATAAAGAAAGAAAGGAAGAAACAAGAATTGAATACAAGTCTTGTTGGTGTGTCTAAAATGAACTAATGGCCTTCCCTTTTATAGGCAAAAAAGTCTTGACCTCTTAGGTGTAAAAGAAGAGATACAACTTGTGCAAATGATGTCCAACACACAATGCAATATTTTTGGATCCCAAAGAATATTGCCAACAAAGTCTACACTTTGCAAAGATGCTTATGCTTATGTGAGATGGACTCCATTTGACAAAATAATGGCCATATTACACCACTAATGGGGTCTGGGGAGGGTAGTGTGTACGCAGACCCTACCCCTACCCCGAAGGAGTAGAGAGGCTGTTTCCGAAAGACCCTCGGCTCAAGAAAACAAAAAGACAAAAGGACAAAAGGAAACAATATTAGTATCACCACAGCAATCATAGGAAAAATAGGAACACCATGAAATCCAGCAGAAAGATGCAAAGCAAAAGCGATAGCTAGCAAATAGGACTTGCACTGAAAAGAAAAGTCTGGAATGCACCACTAACCAATTACAGAGTAGTCAGTATAGACCTTCTTTCCATGTGAATAGCCAGTGGCTGAGGAATCACAGTTATTTGCCCTATTTTCTCCTGATGATTCTGCATGTACCAGTTCAGAGGCTGAGTAGCAGACCAACAAGCCAATAAATAAACCAGCACATGTATGATGTCTCTGTCCAGAAATATGCGCAAGTTTGCATCTGTTTTTTGGAATCTTTGACTGAGTGGGCAAGGAAAGCCTCATATTCACATTTTGGGACCGAAGAGAAATATCACAGCACGCCTTCCAGGTATATCTGGGATTAACTGCAGTTTTAAGCGTTAACGAGTGGCAACTGCTCTTCAGCTTGGAGATACTAGACCCAACACATCTTTTATGGGATCCATCAAAGTTAATTGAAGATAAGAAACAATGTGACTTGGACGTAGAGATAGTAGAGTAATGGAGTTTTGTAGGCTTGGTTGAGATACAAAAACGCAAAGAGTTGGCTGGTGCTTGCAAAACTATATTACAGAAGCGACTTGTCATTTGTGTTCTCGCATGTCTGCTCAGGAAACACAAGTTTATCATACAAGTACAGATGGGAGAACTGACCATTATTCTAGAACAGAAGCAAGAAAGCAGAGGACTATAAAACCTAAACTCACAATTGTTTTATATAGAATCAACAGGGTAATGTAGCACTTGGATTTATGGTATCAATTGGCTCTTAGTGCAGCTGCATATTCATCAAGCAATTGAAACCAAATTTATATACCCATATATTATTTAAAAGCTTAATATCTTCTTTGTCTAAAATCTCCACATAGTTCTTAGAGATGAATAAGATGATAGGCAAAATAAAACCTAAACTCACAATTGTTTTATATAGAATCAACAGGGTAATGTAGCACTTGGATTTATGGTATCAATTGGCTCTTAGTGCAGCTGCATATTCATCAAGCAATTGAAACCAAATTTATATACCCATATATTATTTAAAAGCTTAATATCTTCTTTGTCTAAAATCTCCACATAGTTCTTAGAGATGAATAAGATGATAGGCAAAATAAAACCTAAACTCACAATTGTTTTATATAGAATCAACAGGGTAATGTAGCACTTGGATTTATGGTATCAATTGGCTCTTAGTGCAGCTGCATATTCATCAAGCAATTGAAACCAAATTTATATACCCATATATTATTTAAAAGCTTAATATCTTCTTTGTCTAAAATCTCCACATAGTTCTTAGAGATGAATAAGATGATAGGCAAAATAAGAAGCAAAGATTGCAACCAATTTGGATGCCATAAAGGGAAAGCCTACAGACTGCTCAGAAGACAAATATCAAAATGGACTTCGCTCATACAAATACCAGTACCGTACAGTTTATTCCAGTATGAAAGCTCTTCCTAGACATTTATCTTCTTATATATGTACAGAGACATTTCAGTTACAAGCATAAAATATATTCCATATAGTCATTTGACAAACATATGTTGCGGTTTCCTCGATCAAGTGATTCAAGTGGTTATTATGCTTTATTGGTTAGTTTTTTTTTGTAGGCACCTTCTATGCAAAAAAATACACCATGCATCAGAAAAGAAGACTTATCAACCGAAGAGCAAGGAGCATATCAATATGCCATATGAATTTCGGAAGGCAACAACCAATATCAACCATATAAATCTTGTCATTACTCCCCTATAAACTGACATGATTGAGTCAATAATGCACAATATCTCATACGGTACTTTTTATTATAAGAGAAATAATCATCATTGCCTTCATATGGTACTTCATTCTTTCTTGAAAGGGAAAAGTTAGAAAAGTGGTTCAAAATCATATGGTACTTCATTCAAAATGAGCAAGCTGTCTATTAGGCCAAATATTAACACTCATTCTGAAGTAACAGGAACCATCAGAATATGTAGATTTTTGAGAAGTCATGCAAATGATCCTTCAAGCATTGATCAAACTGAAAACTACATTGTAACTATCACATTTCCATTTCATATTCATGTTTGATATCACAAACAATTATGGAAACTCTGAAAGTGCACAAACCATTTCATGAGACAATTCTTAAAGCACCAATAATGCCAAAGAAGGATGTGGAAACAAATGATGGGTGTAATTGTTGGCTGCTCAAAACTTCAAACATCACTGGAAAAAAAGTACTAATGCAGGAGCTTACATCGACATTTCATGAACTATGGACTCAACATGACATTTTCCTATGTGAATCCTTCTCTCTGCTTATCAATAGTTAATTAGTTGAAACACCAAAAAGATCTCACAAAATAACTCCTTCTATCCTATACTTATGACACCATTTGATCGGTACAGAGTTTTTTGGATATTAGTTTAACTTTGTATTATAGTAGGTTTGGAAGTAAGTATTAAGAAGTTGTTAAGAGTTAGTTTGTTTAAGAAAATATCACATTAAGGTTAAATGTGAAGATACATAAACTTTGTGAAAGTTGTAACTTATCAACAAAAAAAATTGTGAATTTGTATTGGATTACTATAATATTAAAATTTTGTCAAACATTCTAGTATGTCCTTAAAATGGAAATATTATTTGGAGAGATAAATGAGACATCAATACACAAGTCACTGTAACATAAAATATAAATAATTTAAGTTATATATATTGACAACGTAATGCTTTTCTTACATCATCATTGTAATTTAACTTGATATAGCTGGTTACTTACCATTTATTTTAGGTAATCAATTAATGTTTATTAAATAGAGCTGCCTGCAATTACCTTTTAAATGACCTTATTTTGTAAATATTTTTTACACCCTTAGTGGACAGAACTTAAACTCAAAGATAATTAGCTATGATTAAGTATACTAAAAGATGCTGATTTTGAAAACACTAAAAATAAAAACAGTATAAATTCAGACTAAAACCATTCACAAGAAATGAAGGATGAACATACAGTACAACACTTTAAAACAAGGATTCGGGCGAGAAACCTACAGTAAAACCACGTTAAATATACATCAGTTGAATGGTAGCCTGAACGACAAAAATCAAGATAGACAAGAAAATTCAGAATTTAGAAAGTCTACACAGAATGCAAAGAAGACAAACTAAAGCAAAGTAAAATTGAAGCAAAGAATGTAAGAGTAGTGAAGAAAAGAATAACCTTTGAATTCCGATAAATGTTGAAGAACAAATGGTAAATTGTTCCCGAGCTACCAGTTTAAGCAACTCTTTTAGGTGCGTCGGAAGCTTCTAGCTTTGTCCGGAAGAACCCAAAGGGGAACTCAAAGGGTAAAAATTAGAAATAGTCTAATTACAATTAGTAATTTCAAAGATAATAAAAAATTAGTTACTTATAAAATCTGAATAATATATCCTTAAAATGTGGAAAAATTACAACATAATGTGTTGGTATTTGAATTTTTTACATATGAGACTTTTTATGGTTTAGGTAGGTTATTTTTGTCCAAATTGGATCCTCACATAAAATAGTAACTATTTTCAATAACTTTGTAAATATTTATTATTTTTCCATCAACGGTTCAAAAATTGGCTAGTGATAACTCTAGACTATACTCCTAGCTATGGCGATGGAAGCTAAGAAGAAGAAGAAGAAGCAGAGGAGAGCAAAGGAGCGGTTGTGCTCTGTTACTGTATATTTTCTTAACAAAGAAATGGAAGGCTATTGTACACTTATAGTACTTCAACCACTTAACCGCCTAACTTCCCTAACTACCGACTAACCACACTACTAATTTATTACATATAATTAGTTGTACACAACTGTCAATAGCACTTGGTTCAACGCCCCTCCTCAGGCTGATGGTTGAAAGATATCTCTCAGCCTCAGCTTGGACATTAAGTAGTCATGTTGCACTCGACCAAGGCTCTTTGTTAGGATATAAGCATGTTGCTCTTTGATGGACACATGGAGTGTTTTGACCAGGCCTTGTACTATCTTCTCGCGAACAAAATGGCAATCAATGTCGATGTGTTTGGTTCTTTCGTCAAATATAGGATTGGCTGCTATTTGGATAGCAGCTTTACTGTCATAGTTAAGAGTTATAAGTAACTCAATCTCCACACCTAACTCCTTGAATAGACATGTAAGCCAGGTGAGTTCAGCAACTGCTGAGGCCATGCTTCTGAACTCTGCCTTTGCAGAGCTTCTAGCTACATTTTCTTGTTTCTTTGACTTCCATGAAATCAGTGCATCCCCAAACTTCACCAAGTAACATGTAACTGATCCTATGGTCTGCAGACAACCTCCCCAATCTGAGTAACAAAAACCTTCCTGTTTTCCTGAGTCTACATATGGCATTAGAAGACCAAGTCCTGGAGAACCTTTGATATACCTTACCACTCGCAATGCAGCTTCCATGTGTGACTGCTTTGGTTTGTGCATGTATTGGCTCAGAACTTGCACTACATAAGCAATGTCAACTCTAGTCATTGTAAGGTAGAGTAACCTGCCTATCAGTCTTTGGTATTTTCCAGCATCAGCTAGTAATTTGTCTTCTGTTTCAGAAAAAGATTGACTATGAACAAACCTGTCATATTCTTCAGATGTGAGTTTTACATTTGCTTCCAAGGGTGTACCAGCTGGTTTTGCACCACTGAGCCCCATCTCTGCAATGAGTTCCAAAGCATACTTCCTTTGACTCATCACAATCCCCATAGATAATCTAGCAAACTCAATTCCAATGAAGAATTTGAGTTCACCTAAGTCTTTCATTTTGAACTTTGAGTTTCAAATCATTTCTGGTCTGAAGAATCAACATTTGGCTACTTTCAGTTACAAGCAAGTCATCCATATAGACAAGCACTACTATTAACTCGGACTCCACTTTCTTGGTGAACAATGAATAATCAAAGTGACTCTGAATGAATCCAAGTTGTAGTAAAATATCTATTAGTTTTTTATTCCATTGTCTATGAGCTTGCTTAAGTCCATATAGGGACTTATAAAGTTTGCAGACATTGTGCTTCCCCCCTGGCTAGCAAATTTTGAAGGAACCTCCATGTAAACTTCTTCAAGTAAGTCTCCTTGGAGAAAAATATTGTGTACATCCATTTGAAAGATGGCGCAATGCTTATCTGCAACAATGACTAGAATTGACCTGATTGTAACCATTTTGGCTACAGAAGAGAAGGTCTCAATAAAGTCCAACCCCTCCTGCTGGCTATATTCTTTTACTACAAGCCTAGCCTTGAACCTTTCTACTGCACCCGAGGAGGTATATTTGACCTTGAACACCCATTTACATCAAATAGGAACTTTCCCAGGAGGGAGATCCACCACTGTCCAGGTGTGATTATCCTCTAAAGATGATATTTCACACTTCATTGCATCAATACACTTTGCATCTTTGAGTGCCTCATTGTAAGTTTTAGGTTCCACAATAGCTGAGTAAGCAGCTAATGCAGCTCCAAAGAAAGGTGACACATTAGCATAGCTGACATAGTCTGATTGTTACACCCCATATTTTTGTACGTGAAAGTATGCCGTAAGTCAATTGATGTAAGCTCGGAAATGAAGTCCTCTTTGAAAGTATATGAAGTGATTTAATATTGTTACACCCCGTACTTCAGACATCACTGTCATTATAGGATTATCTAATGTAAGCTCAAAAAGGACGAAATCTTTCTACAATAATAAGAAAGGTTTATTGAAGTCTTAAGTAAGTTGAGATGAGTATAAGACTTGTATATGATATATAAAGTTTGGGAAAAGTTGGATTTAAGTTGCGAAAAAATCGAGCTAAGATTTGCCTTATAACTAGCCGTTTTGAGAAATTAATTCGTAAGATTTATGATGTAATTTGGGACATATATCATACAAAAATGAAGGTATTTGAACCTATTTTCCAACGGTCCAAACCATTTACTCATACGATATCGGGGTAGAGAAATGTGAATTTTTAAAATAGGGTCGCCAAGTCACGTCGTCGCACTTCGGAGAAACTGGCAGGTTTATAGATCAGGTTGCGAGGCAGTTTTCTCCCAATATATTGAGAGTTACAGGGATATATTTATATTTAATTAAATATCCATGTATCTAGTTTCTAATATTGCAAACCGTTCATCGATACGACAACGGAGTAGATACATATCCGTATTTTTGCGAGACTGCGCAAGCAGCTCGGTTGGGACCACTTGAGACGACCTCCGGCCTTACATTTTTTAAAGGTGTTTCAGACATATTTCGGGTCATTTCTCACCCACATTTCAGCTAAACAGCTCTCCAAAACCCTCCCTAACATATCCAAAGATCCCAAGAACCAAACTCAAGGGAAATCAACTCAAATCATCATCAAAAGTTAGCCTAAGTGAATAAGGGAGTCTCTATGGTGTCGTGATGTGATTAAGGGTGGTTGTAAGATAAGGGAAGCTTTGGTTCGATTTTTTTCATATTCTTTAAGGTATGTATAACACCCTATTTCCTGGAATTAATATTATCTATGTGTTGGTTAAGTTATTGGATGAAGATTACAAGATAACACTTGAAAGGGGAAGAGTTGTTGTTATCTTTTGTTGGGTTATTTTAAGGCTATATATATATATTGTTATGGATGAAATTTCAAGTTGTATCTACTGCATAAGGTATGTAAATCATGTTCTTGGTTGTGCTTAAGGTTAATCATGTGTTATCTGAGTTAAAATCTTCAAGATAGTAATTGACATAGCATAAGGAATCATTATTTTGTTTTGTGGGTTGTGTTGAGGCTATATATATATATATATATATATATATATATATATATGGTTGTTTGTGGATGAAAATTATTATAAATAGTTTGATTATGTTATGGCTTCTATTGTAAATCTTATCTATGTGCTAATTCAGTGGATTGAAGAAGACAACATGAAAAACAAGAGGTTGACGATAAAGGTTAAGGTGCTAGGCGTGTGAACTATTTTTGAAGATTATTCTTATGATGTTTTGGGATGAAAACGATATGGTAAGTATAAGTATGATGTTATATAACTTGTAGGTATATTCATGGAAAAGGAATTGGATTAAATTATATTTTATTAATTGTAAATCGAGCTTGCCACTCAAAATGGTTGTTAAAGTAATCATAGAGCTTATTGTAAATTATATTGTTGTTGTTTGGGCTGTTTGGTGACTTTTAGTAACTTATGGGATGTAGTAAAAATTGGGGAAGTTCTATCCATTTTCTTGTAGAATATTGGTTTTTAAATATGAGAGTTACAATGCTTATATGATGACAACAAAGTCGGGTTACTCATTGTAGACCTAAGAAGATCATATTGAGCTTGGTTGACGATTAGAGAGAAGATTGCAAAGGTACGTTAAGTCTATCCCTTATTTTCTTTTGGCATGATCCATATGATTCAAGAAATGAGCAAGTATGCAACTTTCACAAATAATTATATTCCTAGAAGTACTAGAGTTGCCTATGTTCTTGATTCCACATATGTCCTACTATCATATCGTTTGTTCATGGGTCTTATGACATTCCGAGAGATCGTATTGACTTACTTCATTATGCATTGCATCCATTTATACATGTATACTTACCCGTGACCAGATGACATTATATACGCGTATAGTATATGTATATGGGGTATGGGGAAAGGTTATGGCGTTATATACGCACCACCACCTGATCAGTTGGTATACGTTGATGATTTCGCCCACAGTGGTTGAGATGATATGATGGGATGCCCTCAAAGGCTTGATGATGTTATGTACACATATACCTATGTATGGTATGGCATTTATACGCACATGCATGACATTATAAATTTTTCATGATTCACAGAGCTATTCATAATTACAGGTTGAGTTCTTTACTCCATGTTTCTTTCATGTCTTTTATATACTATTGCCATGCCTTACATACTCGGTACTTTATTTGTATTGACATCTCTTTTGCCTAGGGATGCTGCGTTTCATGCCCGCAAGTCCCTATAGACAGGTTGAGAGTCCTCCTAGTAGGCTATCAGCTCAGCGGAAGGTGTTGGTGCACTCCACTTGCTCAAGAGCTACCTATTTGGTCAGTATGATTTGGACATGTATTAATTGGTATGGTGAGACCCTGTCCTAACCTTTATGATGTTTATGTACTCGTAGAGGCTTGTAGACAGATGTCATGTATATGGATACTTGTATGGCCTTGTCGGCCTATGTTTTGAGTATACAAATAATCATGTCGGCCTTATAGGCCCGTATGTCGCATGTATAAGCTTCTATATCATGTTGGGTTATCCCATATAGAGTATTCTCTTATGTTTAATTCTAGTTATCTCATGACGGCCTTTTCGGTTCATTTACCCATGATAGTATGATAAGAATTATATGTTACATTGGTACTCGGTTGAGTTAGGCACCAGGTACCCGTCGCGGCCCTACGGTTTGGGTCGTGACACTGATATAGGATAATAACAGTATGCACTCCCTTTGCTAGTAATAATGTAGCCTTTCATCCATATAGGAGGTCTGCTCACCCTATTGGACTTTTTGGTGTCATCTTGTGACTCGGCACTAGGAGTTATGATAGGGACATCATTGACTGTGACATGATTAGTAAGACCACCACTAGGTGAAAGAGGAATAGAAGGTCCAGCTGAATCAGAAGAGCTAGGAGAGACAAGAGAGGAAGAAGGTGTGGGCTAAGCAGGTACAGACCAAGAAGCATTTGTAGGAGCAATTGATGAACCAGTAGTGAAGTCTAGAACAGGAAATAAGGTTGAGCTGGTAGAACTCATATGCTGGAAAGGAAATACATCCTCCTTAAACACTACATCCCTACTGATATGAAATTCTTTTGTATGAAGCCCAAACATCCTATATCCCTTATGTGTAACAGAGTAATCAAGAAAGACTGCAGGATATGCTCTGGGAGCAACCTTATCAGGTCTTCTAACTGTAGCCACATATCCCAAGCATCCAAAGACTCTCATGTGCTGCAAAGAAGGTGAATGACCAAACATGATCTCAAAAGAAGATTTTTTGTGAAGGACAGTTGAAGGGACTGTTGATGATGTATACAGCAGTATTGACACATTCTCCCCAGAACCTTAATGGTACTGAAGCCTGAAATCCGAGTGCTATAGCAACCTCCAAAATATACATGTATCTTATTTCAGCAACTCCATTTTGTTGTGGAGTGTGGATGCATAAGCTCTGATGTATAATTCCTAGGGATTGTAACAATTCAGACATATGGGAGTTGAAGAACTCACACCCATTATCATATCTAATAAACTTAACAGAGGTTGAATGGACATTCTTAATCATAGCAAAGAAAGATCTAAGAGCAACAACAACCTCAACTTTAGTAGGTAAAAGGAAGAGCCATGTATAACTAGAACAATCATCCACCAAGGTCAAGAAATACCTCTTTCCATCATAGGTAGGGACTCTATAAGGCCCCCAAACATCAGCATGAATTGTATGAAAGTAGGAGTTAGACAATGTAGGACTAAGAGGAAAAGGTAGTCTTGTCTGTTTAGCTAAAGGACATATTGTACAATGCTTGTCTTTACTACTACATTCAACAACTTGAAAACCATGAAAACCATTCAGTTTCTTCAAAGTATCTAGAGGTGCATGACCCAATCACTTATGCCACAAAGCTACATTTACTACCCTATTAGGGGACTTTATTATATTTATAGTGTGTATTGGCCTTGGAACATTCAAGGTTTCTGCAGCTGGACTTTGACTTTGAGCTTGTAGTGCTACTGACTTTTTTGAAGTAGAGTTGAACACATACAGTCCATCTTCCTCTCTACCAATCCCCCTCACCTGTCCACTGTAGAGCTCCTGGAAAATGAAGAAATCAGGGAAGAACACAACAACCCATCTCATTTCCTTATTGAGCTTGGACACAGATAAAAGATTATACTTGAAGTCAGGAATATGCATCACATTAGACACTATTAGATCCTTAAGAATAGAAGCAGACCCTATGTGAGTAACATGAGCTACACTACCAGTAGGTAAGTGAAATTTTCCACCTTTATCACTAACAGTTTTAGCATTAATCAACAAGCTAGAATCATTCACCATGTGACTTGAAGACCCTGAGTCTACATTAGCCAGAATGTTAGTAATATTACCACATAATGGCATACCTGCTGCCATACCAGAACCACTACACTCAGGTTGCTTGCCTAAAAGTTTAAGAATTTGGTTGTACTGCTCTTAAGTGAATTGAGGGATTCTTGTCACGACCCAAATTAACCCTCCGTAAGGTGTTGTGATAGCACCTAGTCTTTACGACTAGGTAATCGTAATATTACGAAAAATGTAAAGAAAATACAACATCTTAAAGATAAACAATATATTGTGAATAGCCAAAAGTAGTACCACTCGGCATATACAAAATAATTTCTCAAGATCCGGAATATCACTAAGTCACAAGCTGCTATAATCTATGTAGCTCTATACAAAAGCTGAAGATAATAAAGAAAGTCTCTAGGCGAGGGAGTAGAAGGGGACTCCGAAGATCTGTGGACGCAAGCAGAAGTGCCTTGAAGTCTCCTAGAATTAGCAGCACGCACTAACCCCAAGGCTGATAGCTCGTACCTGGATCTGCACACGAAAACATGTACAGGAAAGGACATGAGTACACCACAATGGTACCCAGTAAGTGCCAAGCCTAACCTCGGTCGAGTAGTGACGAGGTCAGGTCAAGGCCCTACCAGAGTAAGTATAATAAATTAAACATTCAAAGATATAAGTAAAATTTACGGTAACACAATTAAAGAAATTCTCGAAAATTTAACAGTTAAGGGAGCCCTCGACTCATAACAAAGTAAAAAAAATGGGGAATCTCCCGGGATATCGTCCCATAGTCATTTGCGGGCATCGCAGATGCGGCTTTTTCCCACGCACCTGCGAACCCTGACCAATCCACCCAACTCCGTTTCTGCGCCAAATTTCTCGCACCTGCGGGCAGCCTTGCGCAGGTGCGATTACAACAGAACCAACAAAAACACCAGATTTTTCCTAAGTCCAAATTCATTCCGTTAAGCATTCGAAACACACCCGAGGCCCCCGGGACCTCAACCAAACATACCAACCAATCCTAAAACACCATACAAACTTAGTCGAGCCTTCAAACTACATCGAACAACACCAAAATCATGAATTAAGCACGGATTCAAGCCTAAGAATTTAAAATTTTCCAAATTCTACAAACGACGCCGAACCACATCAAATCTAGTCCGAATGACCTCAAAGTTTACACACAGGTCACAAATGACATTACGAACCTACAACCACTTTCAGAATTCCATTCCGAGCTCGATATCAAAATTTTCACTATCGGCCAAAATCGTCAAAAAACTAACTTTTGCCAATTCAAGCCTAAATTTACTACAGACCTCCAAAATATATTCCGAACACGCTCCTAACCCCAAAATTACTCAACGGAGCTAACAGAGTTGAAGAAATTCCATTCCGGATCCGTCTTCACATAGTTTCGACTACGGTCTAAATTCTAAGGCTTAAACTCACAACTAGGGACTAAGTGTCCCAAAAACTCTCTGAATTCCATAACCAATCACTCCGGAAAGTTCCAAAAGCGGAAACAAACGTGGGGAAACACAGTTATTAGGGGATCGGGGCACTAATTCTCAAAACAACCGGCCGGGTCATTACATCCTCCCCCTCTTAAAACAATCATTCGTCCTCGTGTGAGTATAAAGACATACCTGAAACTGTGAAAAGATGAGGGTACTGGCTGCGCACATCCTGCTCGGTCTCCCAAGTCACCTCCTCGACCAGCTGACCTCTCCACTGGACCTTCACTGAAGCAATATTCTTTGACCTGAGCTTTCTGACCTGCCTGTCCAAAATGACTATTGGCTCCTCAACATAAGATAGATCTTTATCCAATTGGACTAAGCTGAAATCGAATACATGAGTCGGATCACCATGATACTTCCGGAGCATAGACACGTGGAATACCGGGTGAACTCCTGCTAGGCTGGGAGGTAAGGCAAGCTCATAAGCAACCTACCCAACTCGCCACAATATCTCAAAAGGACCAATGAACCTCAGGCTCAGCTTTCCCATCTTCCAGAACCTCATGACGCCCTTCATAGGCGATACCTAAAGCAAGACCCGCTCACCAATCATAAATGCCAAATCACGAACCTTACGGTCCGCATAACTCTTCTGCCTGGACTGGGCTGTGCGAAGTCTCTCCTGGATCACCTTCACCTTATCTAGGGCATCTTTGGACCAAATTTGTACCCAACAATTGGGCCTCGCCCAGCTCAAACCATCCCACTGGGGATCGGCACCGCCTACCATACAAAGCCTCATACGGTACCATCTGAATGCTAGACTGGTAACTGTTGTTGTAGGCAAACTCTGCAAGTGGAAAGTATTGGTCCCATGACCCTCCAAACTCCATCACACAGGCACAAAGCATATCCTCAAGAATCTGAATCGTGCGCTCGGACTGACCGTCCGTCTGAGGGTGAAAGGTTGTGCTCAACTCCACCCTAGTACCCAACTCCTGATGTACGACTCTCCAAAACTGTGATGTGAACTGTGTACTTCTGTCTGAAATGATGGATACTGGAATACCATGAAGGCAGACAATCTCTCTGATATAAATCTCAGCCAACCTCTCAGAAGAATAAGTGGTCAATATTGGAATAAAATGAGATGACTTGATCAGCCGATCCACGATCACCCAAATAGCATCGAACCTTCTCAAAGTCCGTGGAAGTCCAACTATAAAGTCCATGGTGATCCGCTCCCACTTTCACTTTGGGATATCTAACCTCTGAAGTAATCCACCCGGCCTCTGGTGCTCATATTTGACTTGCTGATAGTTGAGACACTTGGCTACAAACCCAATTATATCCTTCTTCATCCTCATCCACCAGTAGTGCCGTCTCAAATCCTGGTACATCTTCGTGACACCGGGATAAATGGAGTACCGCGAGCTGTGGGCCTCCTCGAGAATCAACTCCCGAAGCCCATCTACATTGGGCACACAGATTTGACCCTGCATCCTCATCACACCATCATCACCTATAGTCACATCGTTGGCATCACCTCGCCGGACCCTGTCCTGAAGAACTAGAAGATGAGGATCATCATATTGGCGCTCCCTGATACGGTCATAAAGAGAAGACCGAGCAAACATACAAGCTAATACCCGGCTAGGCTATGAAATATCCAATCTCACGAACTGACTGGCTAAGGGCTGAACATCCAAGGCTAGGGGCCTCTCAACTGTCGGAAGATATGCCAAACTCCCCAAACTCTCTGTGCGGCGACTCAAGGCGTCGGCCACTACATTGGCCTTCCCCGGGCGGTATAATATAGTGATATCGTAGTCTTTAAGTAGCTCCAACCACCTCTGCTGACGTAAATTAAGGTCCTTCTGCCTGAACAAGTGCTGCAAACTCCGGTGATGAGTGAAAATCTCACAGGGAACACCGTACAAATAATGAAGCCAGATCTTCAGGGCATGAACAATAGTTGCTAACTCGAGATCATGAACTGGATAATTCTTCTCATGCACCTCCAACTGCCTAGACGCGTAGGCAATCACCCTACCGTCCTGCATCAATACCGCTCCAAGGCCAATCCTCGAGGCATCACAATAGACAGTGTAGGACCCTGAACCTGTAGGGAATACTAATACTGGGGCTGTAGTCAAAGTTGTCTTGAGCTTCTAAAAGCTCTCCTCACACTCCTCGGTCCACCCGAATGGAGCACCCTTCTGGGTCAATCTGGTCATAGCTGCCGCAATAGATGAAAATCCCTCCACAAAGCGACGGTAATACCCCACCAAACCAAGGAAACTGCGTATCTCCGTAGCTGATGACGGTATAGGACAACTCTATACTGCCTCCAACTTTTTTGGATCTACCTTGATCACATCACAAGACACTATGTGGCCCAATAATGCCACTGAATCAAGCCAGAATTCACACTTAGAAAATTTTGCATACAATTTCTTCTCCCTCAAAGTCTGAAGCACGGTCCTCAGGTGCTGCTCATGATCTTCCCGAGACCGAGAATATACCAGGATGTGGTCAATAAACACAATAACGAAGGAATCAAGATAAGGCCGGAACACACTGTGTATCAAATGCATAAAGGCTGCTGGGGCATTGGTCAGCCCAAATGACATGACAAGAAACTCATAGTGACCATATCTGGTGCTGAAAGTAGTCTTCGGGATATCCAACTCCCGAATCTTCAACTAATGATAACCTGAACGTAAGTCAATCTTGGAAAACACTCTGGCACCCTGTAACTGATCAAATAAGTCATCAATATAAGACAATGGATACTTGTTCTTCACTGTAACCTTGTTCAACTGCTGATAATCAATACACATACGCATATAACCATTCTTCTTCTTCACAAATAAGATTGGAGCACCCCAAAGTGATACAATGGGCCTGATGAAAACCTTATCAAGCAACTCCTGCAACTGCTCCTTCAACTCCTTCAACTCAGGAGAAGTCATACGGTAGGAAGGAACAAAAATGGACCTAGTGCCCGGCAACAAATCAATGCCAAAATTAATATCTCTATCGGGCGGCATGCCCGGAAGATCAACTGGCAACACATCTGGAAAGTCCCTCACTACTGGAACTGACTCGACTGTAGCGGTATCAATACTGACATCTCTCACATAGGCCAAATACGCATCACACCCCTTTTCAACCATTCGTTGAGCCTTAAGAAATGAAATGACCCTGCGGGGAGTATACTCTAAGGTACCTCTCCACTCTAATCTTGTCAAGCCTGGCATAGCCAGCATCACGGTCTTAGCGTGACAATCAAGAATATCATAATGAGGTGACAACCAGTTCATGCCCAAGATAACATCAAAATCTACCATACTGAATAATAACAAATCGGCTCTAGTCTCAAAACCATTGAGAGCAATCAAACACGACCGATATACGCGGTCCACAATGAGAGAATCTCCCACGGGAGTAGATACATAAATAGGGGAACTCAAAGAATCCCGAGATATCCCCAAATGTGGAGCAAAATAAGAAGACACATATGAATACGTAGAGCCTGAGTCAAATAATACTGATGCATCCCTATGACAGACAGGGACGATACCTGTGATGACTGAATCTTAAGTGACGGTCTCTGAACGGGCTGGAAGGGCAGAGTACATGGCCTGTCCTCTACCTCTAGGGCGACCTCGACCTCCCCGACCTCCACCTCGAGCTGGCTGAGGAGGTGGGGTGGCATGTGGTGCTGGAAGAATAGCCAGAGCACCTGGTGGAGCACATGGAGGCTGATAAGTCTGTGGATGTGCACCCATCCTGGCTCTGGGGCAATCTCTAACCATGTGAAAAGTGTCACCACACTCAAAACAACCCCTTGGAGGACGCGGCGGCTGAGACTGACTCGGACCTGGCCTGCTGGACTGGCCGGTGATAGCACCTCGAGTATGAGGCATACTGGATACTGGCGATGCATAATAGGGCTCCTGAGGTCTAGGAGGAGCTGGAACACCACTGGCTGCTGGAAGAGCTGAATGAATAGGGCGACTCACAAAAACCCTACCATAGCATGTTGTAGGTGCACGAATTCCTGAATAATGACCAGTCTCTCGAGACCTCTTGGCCTCTCTCTCCTCTCTGTCCCGGGAAAACATGCCCTCCACTCTCCTGGCAATGCTCACTGCCTGCTGATAAGTAATGTCCATCTCCAACTCCCTGGCTATACTGGTCCGAATACTAGGTGGAGTCCCTCAATGAAGCGACGAACCCTCTTTCTGACTGTAGCAACCAGAGCCGGTGCATGGCGAGCTAACTCACTGTAACAGACTGCATATTCCGACAGAGTCATGGTACCCTGATGCAGCTGCTCAAACTCTGCGCGCCAAGCATCCCTGAGGCTTTGAGAAGCATACTCACGCAAGAACATCTCTAAAAACTGAATCCAAGTGAGTGAGGCTGCCTCATCCGGACTACTCAACTCATAGGCACGCCACCACTGATATGCCGCTCCCCTCGCTGGAAAGCGGTGAAAGAAACCTCACTCGTCTCCACAATGCCCATAGTGTGGAGAATACGATGACACTCCTCAAGAAAACCCAGAGCATCATTTGAAGCTAGTCCGCTGAAAGTAGGTGGGTGGTACTTCTTGTACCTCTCAAGTCTGAGCTGCTCTGCCTCAGAAGCAGCTACCCTGGTCTAATGCTAAACCGGAGCCACTGGAGGCATAGGAATATACTCCGGTGCCTGATCAACCTGGACCCTCTGCTCAGAAGTGCGGGCTGCGGGAGTCTGTGCCTCTTCCCCATCTTGAGATGTAGCGGGAGCTATCGGAAATAGTCCAGCCTGAGCCAGAGTGTTGAACATGCTCGAGAATTGAGCTAAAGTCTCCTGGAGGGCTGGAGTAGCAATAGGGATCTCCGGTGCTGGCCCTCCAGCTGGAGCTGCTGGGGGCTCCTCTGACGTAGCTCTCGCAGGTGCTCGGGCTGCACCGCGTGGTCATCCTCTACCCTGACCCCGGCCTCTGGCGGCTCTGGCGGGGGGCTCGGGTGCCTGATCGTCGGTCCTCCCGGTACGGGTCCTCACCATCTGTGAGAAAGAATAGAATAGAATCTTAGAAATTTTTTTTATGTCAATAACTCGCATGACAAGGAAATCAAAGAAGTATGATTGTTATTAACAGTTACATAGCCTCCCTAAGATAAGTACGGACGTCTCCGCACCGATCCGCAAGACTCTAATAAACTGGCTTGTGACTCGTGACTCCTATGAACCTAGTGCTCTGATACCAACTTGTCATGACCCAAATTAACCCTCTGTAAGGTATCGTGATAGCACCTAGTCTTTACGACTAGGTAAGCCTAATATTACAAAAAATGTAAAGAAAACACAATATCTTAAAGATAAATAACATATTGTGAATAGCCAAAAGTAGTACCACTCGGCATATACAAAATAATTTCCCAAGACCCGGAATATCACTAAGTCACAAGCTGCTATAATCTATGTAGCTCTATACAAAAGTCTGAAGATAATAAAGAAAGTCTCTAGGCGAAGGAGTAGAAGGGGACTCCGAAGATCTGTGGACGCAAGCAGAAGTGCCTTGAAGTCTCCTAGAATCAGCAGCACACACTAACCCCAAGGCTGATAGCACGTACCTAGATCTGCACACGAAAATATGTGCAGAAAAAAGCATGAGTACACCACAATGGTACCCAGTAAGTGCCAAGCCTAACCTCGATCGAGTAGTGAAAAGGTCAGGTCAAGGCCCTACTGGAGTAAATATAATAAATTAAACAGTAAAAGATATAAGTAAAATTTATGGTAACACAGTTAAAGAAATTCTCAAAAATTTAACAATTAAGGGAGCCCTTGGCTCAGAATAAAGTAAACAAAATGGGGAATCTCCCAGGATACCATCCCGTAGTTTCGAATGAATATGCAGTACATGGGGATCTCTCGGAATACGTCCGTAGTCCCAAAGTAAATATGCAGTGCTGGAAGATCTCTCGGAATACGTCCGTAGTCCCAAAGTAAATATGCAGTGCTGGGGGATCTCTCGGAATACGTCTGTAGTCCCAATTTAAATATGCAATGCAAGATAAAATGACAGCTATGGCCTCGAATTATACAGTTTACACTAATCACAGATAAGGAAAATAGGGATTTAACTAAGCATGGCGCACAAAATGTCAAATAGGCAGTTAAAACATGTAAGCATGCCTTTCTAATCTAAACTAAACAACTAAACATATTAGTGCAATTTAATAAAAGAAACAATTTATGATTTAAAAAGGATAAACATGATTTTTGCAATAACAGCCCGTGTACGTACTCGTCACCGACTCCAAATGGCCCGAATCTATTGAAATTAATTGCATAATGTAAATATAACTACAAGTAACTAATTTAACTAATTAATTCGAAGCTAAAGCGTGAAATTAGGAAAAACGCCCAAAACGTTTCCCTAGGCCCACGTCTCGGAATCAAGTAAAAATTACAAATGTTTAACACCCATTCACTCACGAGTCTAACCATATCAAATTTACTAAAATCCGACACCAAATGGTCCTCCAAATCCACAAATCAAACTTCCAAATTCCTAGCCTCCAACTTCCAATTTCCACCTTAAATACACACTAATTAGGTGGGAAAATACATGGCAAAGCAAGATTATTGATCAAAAATAAGCACAAGGGACTTACCTCAAGAAATGCCTCGAAAATACTCTAAAACATTGCCCTAAATCGAGTTTGCAAAATCAAAAATGACAAAAATCGCGAAGCCCTTTGGTTTTAACCACTGCCCAGGTATTTCCGCACCTGCGGAACCTGGGCTCGCACCTGCGGGTGCGCTTGTGCGGAAACAGTGTGCATCTACACAATTCACTTGCCCCCTCTACCCTCACACCTGCGATGAAAGGGCCGTACCTGTGCGCCTGCGGAAATCCCTTCCGCTTCTGCGTAACTTGCGCACTTGCGAACAGTCTTGCGCACTTGCGGGCATCGCAGATGCGGACTTTTCCCAAGTACCTACGACCCCTGACCAATCCACCCAACTCCGCTTCTGCGCCAAATTTCTCGCACCTGCGGGCAGCCTTGTGCAAGTGCGATTACAGCAGAACCAGCAAAACACCAGATATTTTCTAAGTCCAAATTCATTCTGTTAAGCATTCGAAATACACCCGAGGCCCCCGGGACCTCAACCAAACATACCAACCAATCCTAAAATACCATACGAACTTAGTTGAGCCTTCAAACTACATCGAACAATACCAAAATCATGAATTAAGCACGGATTCAAGCCTAAGAATTTAAAATTTTCTAAATTCTACAAAACGACGCCGAACCATATCAAATCTAGTCCGAATGATCTCAAATTTTAAACACAGGTCACAAATGACATTACGAACCTACAACCATTTTCGGAATTCCATTCCAAGCTCGATATCAAAATTTCCACTATCGGCCGAAATCGCCGAAAAACTAACTTTCGCCAATTCAAGCCTAAATCTACTACAGGCCTCCAAAACATATTCCGAACGCGCTCCTAAACCCAAAATCACTCAACGGAGCTAACAGAGTCGACGAAATTCCATTCCGGATCTGTCTTCACACAGTTCCGACTACGGTCCAAATTCTAAGACTTAAACTCACAACTATGGACTAAGTGTCCCAAAACTCTCTGAACTCCATAACCAATCACTCCGGCAAGTCCCAATAGCGGAAACAAATGTGGGGAAAATAGTTATTAGGGGATCGGGGCTCTAATTCTCAAAACGACCGGCCGGGTCATTACATCCAGCTTGGAAGTTCTGACTCGCTTGTTGCACCTGTGAGACTCCTGCAAAGTTAGCAGTAGATCCTGCTTGTGTAGGGCTAGTGGGAGTATCAGTCATATAATTACCAACATTGGTCTGAGCATAGTTAACTGTATTACCAAATCCACCCTTCTTCTTTGACTTAAAATTTGGTGGATATCCATTCAGTTTGTAACAATTTTCCCTAGTGTGACCTTTGAAGTTGCAATAATCACAGTGTAGATTGTTTTTTCTGGGTCTGTAGCTAGAAGCTGAGTGATTACCATCTCCCGAATGACCATAGCCAGGACCTGCATTCCCTTTGCTACTGAACAGAGCTTTCACCTCATTTCCCAAGAAAGTGTGATTTTGCCCAAGGTTTCCTTTAGCATTCAGCTGAATTGGAGCTCCAGAGGATGTTCCCTTATTACAGAACAAGGCTGTACCTTCATTGATTTCAGATACTTGAGAGGAATGGGACATTGCTCTTCTGCTTTCTTCATATATAATCATTGAGTAAGCTTTGTTTATGGAAGGTCTAGGGGACATGTTCAAGATCTGATTGCTTGTCTGAGAGCATGTCTCATTTAGGCCCATGAGAAACTGTAATAGCCTTTGGTACTCAAAATGCTCAACATATTTCTTCGACTCTTCACAACCACACCCAGGGTAGGGCATAAGATCATCAAACTCTGCCCACAACTCCTTCAATTTTGAGAAATAAGCAGACACAGATGAAAGTCCTTGAGTCAGGGTTGCAATTTGTTTATGCAGATATAACACTCTAGAACCATTAACTTTATCAAATGTCTCTTTGAGGTCCATCCACACTTTGTGAGTACTAGAAGCATAGATCATGCCACTCAACAATTCAGCACTCATAGAATTCATAATCCACGATAGGACTATAGCATTACATTTTTCCCAAAGTTCATGAAGAACATGAGGAAACTTATCTTTTGGATACCTTCCATCTACAAACCCTACCTTACTTTTTCCTAGCAGACTAACTCCCATAGTACTACTCCACAAAGTGTAATTCTCTGGTCCTGTGAGCTTGACAGAGATAGGAGAGCTACCTGGAGTGTCACTCGATTGCAGAAACAATGAATGATGTTGATCGATCACTGGTGCTACAGCTACAGCTTCCTGAGTCGATGCATTGTCCTCGTCCGTAATCGCCATTATCAATGGAAATCTAGCTCACACAAATGATGTACACAACATATATCAATTGCTCAAAATCGATCTAACCCTAACTTTTGGGAATCGAAGCAATTTCTCAGTTTAAATGAGGGATTAACTGAGAAAATTAAGGATAATGAATCTAGAGTTGAAATCGAGTGATGTAGATCGTTAACTCGAGCTCTAATACCATGATGAACTCTAGACTATACTCCTAGTTATGGCGATAGAAGCTAAGAAGAAGAAGAAGCAGAGGAGAGCAAAGGAGCAGTTGTGCTCTGTTACTGTATATTTTCTTAACAAAGAAATGGAAGACTACTGTACACTTATAGTACTTCAACCACTTAACTGCCTAACTTCCCTAACTACCGACTAACCATACTACTAATTTATTACATATAATTAGTTGTACACAACTGACAATATCACTTGGTTCAACAACTAGCTCATACTATTTTTAGGAACTTAAAACTGATAGGCCCAAAAGGCCCATTGCTTTATCTAACCAACCACCCCTAACAAAGAAATGGAACAATAGCCACTTGGAGCACCCCTATTTAAAATTTATTTAGTCTTTTTAAATTATTTAAACCTTAGTCATTTTTAACAAACTTCATATTGCTAAATATTGCTACTTCTTTTTCTTTAGACCTTCAGGTCTCTGAAGTTAAACTCTGCCAGAGCCTAAATTCATTACTGAAGTCTAACTTCCAACCCATGATTAAAACTTCACACTCTATTATTGAAACTTCAGATTTAAAAGTCTGAAATCAATTATGAAGCAACTAAACTTAAAAACGTTGTAAGATTCAGCTAGTCTTAAATTTGGGTCCTAATAAGTTATTTGTGCACTTCATATCTTAGGCTTGATAGGCCTATCTAATTGGAGGATTTGCATCTATACCCAGTTTTTGGGTCCTCTTTTAACCTATACCCGCTTTGCAAAACAAATTGCAAGCGTATCCACTTTTCGGGTAACTTCAGATATACGGGCCTGAAGTAGCAAAAATTTATGTCTGAGGTTTGAACTTCAGAATGTTTTGATAAGGCTACACAAAGCAAAACTTCAGATATTTTTTCCTGAAGGTTGGCCTGACTTGCAAAGGCAATCACGCAAACTTCAGTTCATAGTGCAATGGAAAACTTCAGTTCAATAATTGCTGAACTTCAGCAATTTCGGCTGAAGTTTTTGCTTTGTAATTGCTGAACTTCAGCATTCTAGGAGCTGAAGTTTGTTTAGTATATGCTGAGCTTCAACATTTTAGGAGTTGAAATTTGTTTAGTATTTGCTGAACTTCAGCTCCTAGAGGATGCACTTCAGTTCAATAATTGCTGAACTTCAGCTCCTAGAGGATGCACTTCAGTTCAATAATTGCTCAACTTCAGTAATTTTGGCTAAAATTTTTGTTTTGTAATTGTTGAACTTCAGCATTCTAGGAGCTGAAGTTTGTTTAGTATCTGCTGAACTTCAGCATTTTAGGCTGAAGTTTGTTTAGTATTTGCTGAACTTCACCTCCTAGAGGATGCACTTCAGTGCTTGGGTGCTTTTGGGTAATATTCCAAGCAATCAACTTGAACTTACCGTCGTACATCCTCATACCAGGAAGGAAGGTATCAGTGGGTTCATCAAAACTTTGCCATAGTGTCTTCCCTGACAAATCATCAATTAAACCAAGTTTTCTGAATCCAAGAGCTTTGCTTTATGTGAAGAAGATGCACTTGTGCCTACTTGTGTTGAGAAATATGAGTTCCTTGACGAGTACAATACTTTGAGATTACCATCATCAATAGCGATAACGAAAAGTTCAGTTGCTAAAAATGGAATTGGGTAGTCCCTGTTGGCAACCCACACAACCGTTTCGGGACTCACCTTGTACCATATGAATAATAATATCATCTAGAGGAAAGAATAATATCACCCGAAGAAGAAGAAGAAGAAGAATAAGGAGAAGAAGAAGAAAATGAAGGAGGAGAAGGAGGAGGAGAAATAGGTCTGAAGTTGTTTAAAAAGTGGGTACAAGTTAAAACTTTTTTTAAAAGTGAGTATAGGTTAAATGGGGGCGACCAAATAGGGGGGCGTGCAATTTTTACTATCTAATTTATTTGGGGCAAAGTGCCATTATTCGTGCCGCTATTTAAGTTTTAACTAGAGTTTGCAAATTATTTGAAGTTTAACCAGCACTTGAAAAGGGCAGTGCCAACTTCTCTTGTTCTTCTCCTCCTTCTCGCTCCTTTTTCGCACTGTCCACTTTTATTCTTCTATATTCTTCTTAATATCCACATTAGCAAAGGATTTCATCTTGTAATCAAGTAACACTCTCGTATCGTATAAGTTTCGTCACCTTATCGTAAAGTTTGAAGTGTAAAATTCAAACTTAAGGATTGTTGGGATATATATATAATATTAACCATGCGTTTGGTTTAGATATAATATTTATTATAGAATATTTGTTTATTCAATTTTAATAAAGTTTTAAATAGATCATATATTCGTCTGTGTCTGTTACTTATATAGTGGATAATTTAGTGTATAGAGTTTAGCTTATATACGGAAGTTTAAATCATCAATTCTTATAAGTATAAAGATTATATTTACAATCTAATATGGAATTGGACAAACCATCAGAATGATTGTAGCACAAGATTAAATATAATTTATCTTGATAATGGAAATGGTATAATTCTGACTTCTTGTGCTAGTACATTTTGTATGTATTGAACGGACCAAGTAGAGACAAGTATTTTATACTGACTTAATAAAATAAGTTTATATCCATTAAATGTATTTATACTCTTAATCTTGATATAATTATTATTAGCTATGTATATTATTTATTATTTTGATTTATTAAAAATCGAGATTCTTTTGTGGGTCAATATGCCCGGTAAATTGGACAATGATGATATACATTGGCGAAGTAATAGTTAGTTGATGGAATCCATGTCTCAGTCTAAAGATTGATGATACACCTTTATGAAAGCTTATAAGTTTTCTTGTGTAAACCCTGCAGCTGGATCTGTTACATGAAATAAGTTAAGCGAAAGTCTAAAGGAAATAATCAATAAATTAAATTTTAACATGGAGAGTTAAATAAGCTTTAAGGGAAGAATTTCGAAATTGAACTGGGGAGTGCAATTATAAATTTTTAGTGGAATAATTCACAATTTATTATGGTAGTATTAATTCGAATATTTCGAATTAAATCCATAGTAGAAAGCCTCGTTAATTAAATTTTGTGGTCCCTGTTGTGCCCAAATAATTAGGAATTAAATGGAATCCTATTTCTTGGTGGAAAATGAAGACCCAACAAGTTTTGAAAAATGTTTTAAACCCTAAAACCTATGGTTATATAAAGGGAGTCTTATTCCATAAGGAGGGGATGGTTTTTTACTACACGATTTCCATGGTGAAATTCGCCCACACGAATTTGATCAATTCCAATACTATTTGGGTTATACAACAGAAGACCGCGGAACTGGTGATGATCATAATCCAATGGTGGTTCTACTACTATGCTATGGAGCTAGTGGTGATTCGTTAAATTTGAAGGCTAATCTCGTGGTTGCGGTCACACTTCAAGAGATAAGTATTTATTTTGTGTTTAATCAAAATCTGTGATTGTGTGTTGTCTATATTATATGCAAGTGATCCTGATTATTTGTTTCCGTTGTTTATACCTGTTTTTCCATCAAGGATATAATTTTATGGATATACATATTGTTTTATTCACTAAATCGTAAGAAAACTACATTAAATATGTCATTACTATTATTTATTTTTAGCCTCTTTATCCTTTCTTCTTCTCCAATGGAATAAAGTTGGAACCATAACAGATAAGTTCGAACACACAAGCTTGAAGTTTGAACTTGAGGATACAATACCACTAAAGTTTAAATTGAAAAGACTGAATTTTAGGAATTAATTGAAAAACTGAACTTAATTTTGAACTTAAAATAACTAAACTTAAGGATAATGTACAGAAGTTTTGAATTGAAAAATTATACTTAAGGACATAATATCCTAAAGTTTTGAATTGAAAAATTGAACAGGACATAGTGTCATGAAATTTGAACTGAAAGAAAATAATATTCTTGTTATAAAATAAAGACAGTAAAGTAAAGACAAGTATAGAGAGAAACCGATGTATTATTCAAACTTCAAACTTATGTACATAATGAACTGAATTCTCCTCTATTTATAGAAGAAAGGAAGCTGCTGTGTAAGCTGCTACTGCAAGCTGCTGTGTAAGCTACTACTGCAAGCTGCTGTGTAAGCTGCTTGTAAGCTGCTG
>AWOL01S0006895.1:0-46403 GCA_000715115.1 Nicotiana otophora | reverse complement strand
AAAATGGCTGTCACATCAGAATCCGGAAATGGGTACTCCTTTTCTTTCATTTCTTTTAGAGTCAACTTTCCACTAGGCTTATCTTGAAATGAAGTGGATTTCATACTCTTCTTCTTGCTCACCTTCTTCGTGAACTTCACAAGTGATGTGTTGACATTCATAAACTCTTTGTTTTCAGATCAGGGTACAAACATGCTCCATTTTCTGAATTCTTGCTTGTCGTTCCCTTTACGAGGTTCATAGATGGGCAGCCTTTCATTTCCAGCAGAGGCCATGCTCAATTCCATGTCATGGGAACGAGTTGCAAGTTCTTCAAATGTGCTAGGCTTGATACCTTGGAAGATGTAGCGCATCCCCAATGCATGCCTTGGATGCACCTCTATGCCAGAAACTTCACTAAGCCTGTCTTTACAGTTGAGGCTTGTGTTCCTCTAATGATTGATAAAGTCAATAAGTGGTTCACCCTTCTGTTGACGAGTATTTGTGAGTTCCACCATGCTCACAGTGCGCCTTGTGTTATAAAAGCGATTGGGGAACTCTTGCTCTAGTTGATCCCAGCTATCAATAGATCCCGCCTCGAGGTCTGTATACCAATCAAAAGAATTTGCTTTTAGCGAGCGGACAAACTGTTTGACAAGGTAATCTCCATAAGTCCTAGCATTGTTGCATGTCTCAACGAAGTGCGCCACATATTGCTTTGGTTTTCCTTTACCATCAAACTGTTGAAACTTTGGACGTTGATAGCCAGCGGGCATCTTCAACATATCGATCCTTGCAGTATACGGCTTTGCTTATGTAAGGGAGGACTTGGAAGAAACTTCATATTTATTCTTAATAGTTGCTTTAATGAACTCCTTGATTTGATCGATGGGAATCATCCCTTCAGATGAGACAGGGATAGCCTTAGCGGATGCTACTCGTTTCGGGGGTGAATTAATCTCTGGAACTTCTGGGAGCTTGCCAGGAGCATGGGTGGATTCTTCTTCCATAAAGATTCCCACCCTGTCTGTTATCTTTTCATTTCTAGCATCTTGATTTTGTATGCACTTGGTCAAGCCAACGATTGCTCCCATCATGTTCGCCAACTGCTCTTCCACAGATGAAGTGTTGGTCACCATGGCTTGCATGATTGTTGTAGATGATGCGGAGTAGCATGAATTGTCATACAGATTGATTTTCGAATGGCTCACACTATGCGGTGTAAGTGGGGAGGATCCATAACTTGAAGCATCATCATCTTCCTTCACAACTGAGTTCTTGGATCTGGAGAGGTCAAGCAGAGCAAGAGTTTTCTTGATCTTTTCAGCAACATCGCTTCCTCCTTCGGGTACGTTTGTGGAAGATCTTGCTCTTTTTGAGGATGAAGATCTGAAAATAGGGGTTGATGCGGATGGCACTTGGGGTGCTTGTTGTCCTAACGAGCTTTCTTTGGTCCTCGTAACTGGTCCAAAGCTTCCAAAAGTAACATCGAGGATGCTTTCCACATTAGCATAGAACCTAGAATTAGCAGCCTTGGTGGAAAATGAAATGGAGTTTATTTTCTTTGAATCCATTTCAATATTATTGAACTTTGATGATTGAAAATTTGAGATGAGAGGTAGAGATTGCACTACTAGGCATGCCAGAATGTGTAGACAATAAATTGCGCCGAGAAAATAAAATCAAGACCGAAAATATCGCAACAATCGTAGTATTTGATTTCAAATAATATGAGTGTACAATCTCTATGAATCGTCTGATTTTTGTTTCCAATAGTAAATAAATCAAAGGGCCTTCTATCTTGATCTTGAATCTATATTTATTTCCACGAACGATGATCTTGAATTCAACTAGCCCGAACTTTGATTTGAACTCGTACTCCTTGAATCTTGACTTGTTCTTCGTTCTTGACCTTGAACTTTATTTCTTGAGCTTAAAGTTCTTCGTTCTTGAGCTTGAACTTGATTTCTCGAACTTGAACTTGATTGCTTGAAGTTTGAAACTTGTAGAGAAATTTGCGGCGATTGATCCACAAGCTCTCTCTTGCTTCTTGTTATAACTTCTGGTCTCTTTTCTGGGTTTGAAGAACCCTATTTATAGTTGTAAGAGGAAAGAGTTATGATAAGAATAAACTATTTCCGACCAAAGAAATTGAAGTGTGACAAGGCCGCATTTGATTGGCCCGAACATGTCACCCGCACATGTGGCGCGGTTTCATTTGCCTTTTAATTTGACTTGGCATGCCTTGTCATTTTGACACATGTCACGATCCCATTGGCTCTTCTGCTTGACTTGGCGTGCCACGTCATTTGACATGTGGCACCAAACCAGGCCTTTAGGAAGATGATGGGCTTAATGAAGTGGGCTCATCACTTTAGCCTAATTAAATTGGCTAGCCCAATGGATTAAGACATAATTATTTAATCCATATATATTGGACTTATATAATTAATTCAATTATATTAGCCCATAATATTTATTTCGACCAATATATATTGAATTTTAAAATATAATCCAAATTCTTTTATAGATTTAATTTTAATAAAATTTATATGCCTATAACTTCTACTCTCTCATTGTTTGGAGCATGATCCTCATGTTCTGCGCATGGTCCTCCCGATTGCGAGAATACACCAAAATATCGTCAATGACACTGATGATGAAAGATTTAAGACATGGCTGGAACACACTGTTCATTATGTGCATAAATGTTGTTAGGCATTAGTCAGCCCAAATGACATCTATAGAAACTCGTACTGACCATACTGAGTCCTAAAAGCAGTCATCGGGAATTCTAATTCACGAATCTTCAACTGATGATACCCTGACCTCAAATCAATCTTGGAGAACACTCTAGCACCCTGAAGCTGGTTAAATAAGTCATGAATGAGTGGTAGTGGGTACCTTTTCTTGATTGTAAATTTGTTCAGCTGCCTATAGTCAATACACATCCTCATAGAGACGTCTTTCATATTCACAAATAGAATTGGAGCACTTCAAGGCGAGACAATGGGTCGGATGAAACACTTATCAACCTACTCTTGAAGTTGTTCCTTTTACTCCTTTAATTTTGTGGGTGTCATATGATATGGTGAAATAGAAATGGGCCGAGTTCCCGGCACTAAGTCAATACAAAAATCAATATACCTATCGAGCATCATGCCCGATAGGTCTACTAGAACATATATGGGAAATATCTCACCACCGGAACTGACTCAACAGTAGGAGTATTAGCACTGACATCTTGCACAAAGGCTAGATATCTTCCACGAATAACTCATGTGCCAATACTTACAATCCACCAGGTGTAGTCACTAGCTCAATATCTCAATCCCCCAAGTGTGGTCGCGGGCTATCAGTCCAAATCATATCACACAGGAAAACATATATACAAGATTACATGTACATGACCAATGAATATCAAATATCATACTCCTGGACTGATATAAATGACATGGTATGGTGTATGTAGGTCCAAAGTGAGCTATGATAAATAACATTAGCAATTCCATCACAAAAACAACAGTTATCAAGTTGAATCATGAGACTGGCCTCTATGTAATATCAAATATGGCTCAATTAGGTCACAACGTGGTATAAATATGAGAAACATCACAACATATATCTTGACAATCTATTCAAGGAATTTCATAACCTAAGCACTATCTCGAGCATGGATAAACACCCTGGTCCATGCACATGGTCTCAGCCCCGTACATGTGCACCACCCATAGCACGTACATATCACAGATAACTCAGGGAACTAGTGCATCAACCATGTTTTGGTATGATACTTACCTCATTCAAGCAAAATCAATCCTCTAACAAGCCTATCACGCGTGAATCAACCTCCGGACGACCTGAATATAGCCAAATTAGCTTAATATAATCAACAAAATCCATAGGAATTGATTCCAAATAATAAAGCTAAGATCTTTAACCAAAATCAAAAAGTCAACCCCATGATCGTGCCTCAGAACCCAAACAAACTCACAAATTCCAAATACCCATTCGATCAAGAGTCCAACCATACCAAATTCATCAAATTTCAACCACAAATCATCCCTCAAATCATAAAATCTCACTCTCAAATTACATATTGCAAAAACCCCCAAATCCCAACTTAAATTCATGAATATTAGGTGTATTAATCAATGGAAAATCAATATTTATCATCGAAACTGTTTTAAATTTCATTTAGCTCTTCAATTAGAAAAAGCACTCTAGAGATCGCCTTGGTCCGAGCTCAGCAAAAACAAAAAGGAAAAAACACTCAAACCCTCGATATTATAGAGTCTACTAGCAAAATTACATCTACGATCCATAACAACGCACTGCGATATTGTATTTGCGGCCAAAAGCACGCACATGTGAACTCCACTTATATCCAAGCCTACCGCTTCAGCGAACATACTCCCACACTTGTGGAGCCCTTCCGCATCTACTGTCCATGCTGCTTCAGCCAAACTCCGATTCTATGGACCCCTCTTCGTAGAAGCGCATTCACTTCTGCGGGATTCTATGGACCATTTGCTCGCAGATGTGGACCCATCCCCTTATGTCATTTCTGCACCTGCGAGGGAAATTCCGCAGGTGCGGCGTCGTAGGTTTGACAGTAGGTCCACAGATGCGGAATAACTTGGCAGAAAATAGAATTTTGAGGTTTTGATTAACATTTCGATTTGGGGACTTTGAGAGCTTGGTGTGAGGTGATTTTTCGAGGATTGTTCAAGATGATTGTTGGGTAAGTAATTTTAACTCGGATTGGACAATATTTCATGAATCTATTGCTAGTTGCATCATCTAACTAGGGATTTGAGTTGGCAATTTGTGGAAAAATGGTAGAAACTTCATAGACTAAAATTTCGTGTTTTGGAAGGTGATTTGAGGTTGGATCCGAGTAATTCTTGTATCGTTGGACTCGTGAGTGCATGAGTGTTCATATTTTGTGACTTTTGTCCGATTTGAAGACGTGGGTCGGGTGCCGGTTTGAGCCTATTTCGGATTTTGGCTCATAATTTCATGTTTTTCTTGTGGAATTAATTCCTTTAGCCTATATTGATTATATTGTGTTGCTTGTTACTAGATTCGGGGCATTTGGAGACTGATTCGAGGGGCAAAGACATTTCAGAGTAGGATTTTTGCACGGTTTGAGGTAAGTAAAAGTTTTAAATCTGGTCCAGAGTGTATGAAATCCCAGATTTTGGTATGATGTGATTGTTTTAGAGGTGACGCACATGCTAGGTGACGGGCATGTGGGCGTGCACTGTCGGGAATTGTGACTTGGTCTGTCTCGTGAGACTGTAAAGTTGAATAGCTTATTGTTAATTACATATTCCTTCTGTCTTCTAGAAATTTGACTTCTATTCATGTTAGAATGTTCCGAGAATGTTTCTAGAAATCGCCTTATGGATATTCCCAAATGGAGCGCACCAACACCTTCCACTAAGCTGATAGCCTACTTGGAGGACTCTCAATCTGTCTATCGGGACCTGCGGGCATGAAACGCAGCGTCCCCAGGAAAATGGGATGTCAGTACAAATAATGTACCGAGTATGTATGGAATGAAAATCATTAAATAAAAGACATGAGAGAAACATGGAGAAAACGACTCAACATGTAAGTCTAAATAGCTCTGTAAATCATTTCATATTTATAATGTCATGCATGTGCGTATAAATGTCATACCACGCATAGATATATGTGTACATAACATCATCAATCATCTGAGGGCATCCCATTATATCATCTCGGCCACTGCGGGCAAAATCATCAACATATACCAGCTGATCAGGTGGTAGTGCGTATATAACGCCGTAACCTTTTCCCATATTCCATATACATATATTATACGCGTATATAACTCCATCTGGTCATGGGTCAATGTACATGCATAAATGAATGAAATGCATAAGAAATACGTTAATATGATTTCTCGGAATGTCATACGATCAATATGCCTTTTGGATAAACTTTATCAAATACGTATTTTTCAGAGAACCATGAACAAAAGATATAATACTAATTCACATGGGAATCAAGAACATAGGCCCCACTAGCACTTCTATGAATAGAGTCATTCATGAAAGTTGCGCATTTGCTCGTTTCGTTTGTATCATATGGATCATACCAAAAGGAAAGAAGGGATAGCCTTAACATACTTGAGCCGATTATCTTAACAATCCCTCTCACACACGTCTTTTGCCAAAAATACGTAACGACGGATCGAAGTAGGGAAAAATCCGTATTATATTCTTGAGAAAGATTGTACTGGGCTCCGTTGGAATTTGCAATTCACGCTGCTATAGCATTGCGTTACTTAGCAAGCTTAGCAAAACATAACATCCACCTTAATGATTTAGGAAGATCTCTTATAACTTGTGGGTTGTGATCCCCACTTGATAAGGATGACTTTTGTCAACAAATCCAATAAAATGCCACCTAATATCCAAACCAAAGAGTCACTTATCACCTAATTAACTTGCTGCCATGTTGGGGGGACCTTTAGGTGTATCCACAATTATTTTCAATTTATTTATTAACTCATTAATCTCCCACTAATCAACAATTAATCAATTACCCACATAATTAAACATTATCTCAAATTAGTTAAAATACTAATCACTTTTAACACACTTTATACACCTGACTATCATGGTCATGTCGTACCTTGTACGACACTAGTCCATAAATACGGGGTATTATAGCTTGGACCGTACTTTATCTCAAAATGTCAAACTTCGATGAAACTCATTTTCTTCCACTCATTTACCCTCTGACCTTCATGGCTTTACTTATCACTTGTTGTAAATAGCATAATACTTATAACCTTCAAATAATCTTGTCCTTGAATTGATGTCAATTATCTTATGACAAATCCAATGTACAATACTACGGGGTGTAACGTCGATGTAATACTGTGAGGTTTAACATCATTCCCCCCTTGGAACATTCGTCCTCGAATATTGACTAATGCACTTATCGGTCTCATAATGGGATAGCTCTTATAAATGGTTTTAAGGGTGGTCAGAATTCCCCCCTTTAGGCCTCTTTCTCACACCACGACCTGTGGTCAGAATTCTTCCAATCTCATAACTATTGCTATCTTCTATCATGCAGTTTGTACGACTTTGTCCTTGTATGTGGGCTTATGAGACCCTTCTCTCCTTTTTCCTCCAGGCTTTAGCCAATCTATATGCCTCACTTTGTTAACATATATGGAATTATGATAAGCTGTCCCTATGGGCGTCTATGGCTTTACTGCATCTAAGTAGGTTGTCACGACCCAAACCGATGGGCCACGACGAGTGCCCGAGTCCTACCTGTCGAACACCCTTAAGTATGCGACTAATATATGAACATGAATGACATATGTTAAATTACGAAATAACACGCGTGAGGAAAACCTGTCCAAAATTCATATATACATATGCGTGCGAAATACGTAGGGCGAACTCACAAGGCTGCTATAGACAACTACATGTCCAAAATTGGAAGCCAACAATGACACATACTACCCAACTATACATTACTGTCTAAAGACCTCTAATAGAATATACAATTATACAAGGATGGGACTGGGCTCCGTCATACCCATCTATGTAAACAAACCTATCGTACGAAAATCCAAAATAGCTCCGGATCAAATGGAGCACACCAACTCTCGCTGATCAAGGATCCTATGAAGGGGGACCGTCTGCTTGTCTATCTGTACATGCGGGCATGAAATACAGCATCCCCAGGAAAAAAAGGATGCCAGTACGAATATTGTACTGAGTATGTAAGGCATATAAATCAGTACCTAAAAGACACAGATGAAACATGGAATAAAGAATTCCGCCTGTAAGCCTAAATGACTTGTAAATCCTGAAACATTTATAATGTCATACACGTGCGTACAATTGTCGTGTCATGCATGGGTATAGGTGTGCATAATATCATCAAGCCTCTGAGGCATCCTATCATATCATCTCAGCCACTGTGGGCAAAATCATCAACATGTGCCAGCTGATCAGGTTGTGGTCTGTATATAACGCCATAACCTTTTTCCATATCCCATATACATATAATATACGCGTATATAACGCCATTTGGTCATGGGTCAATGTACATGTATAAATGCATTAAATGCATAAGAAATACATTAATAAGATTTTCTCGGAATGTCATAAACATAATATGCCTATCAGATAAATTTTATCAAATACCTATTTTTCTAACACCCATGAACAAAAGCTATAATAATAATTCACACGGGGAATCAAGAATATAGACACCCTTGATATTTCTTTGAATAGTCATTTATGGAAATTGTGCATTTTCGCGTTCCGTTCGTGTCGTATAGATCATGCCGAAACGAAAGAAGGGATAGCCTTAACATACCTGAATCGATTCGCTTAGAATTTTCAATTAACGCTTTACAGAATCAACAACCAACGTTATCTAATTTTGGTATGAAATTATTCTGCCCTTTGAAGAACTCATGCTTATGAAGAACTCACGTTTATGAAGAACTCATGTTCTTAAGACTTAAATAGGCTCTTTGTCAATAGTTGAATATGTGACTAATGACTCATGTTCCTAAGACTTAAAAATGGTTCTCTTTGATTAAATGAATAATGTGACTCACGTTATAAGACTTGCCAAATTATCACATCTCTTAATCTTGCCACATATATTAATGACTTAAGAGTCATACATGGGGATGGGGGTGCTGCCACATGGGGGGAGGGTTAGTCTTATCCAACCATTCCTTAATTAAATAGTTAATATCCCATTAACCAATAATTAACCAATTATCCATATAATTAAGTATTATCTCAAATTACTTAATATACTACTCCCTTTTAGTACACTTTACGTACCCTACTATCGTGGTCATGGGGTACCTTGTATAGCACTAGTCCATAAATATCGGGTATTATGGCTCGGACCGTATTTTATCACAAATTGACAACCTTCAACGAAACTCGCTTTCTTTAATTCGTTTACCCTTTATCCTTCACGGCACTTACTTATCGCTTGTTATAAAATAGAATAAATACGTATAACCTCAAGATAATCTCATCCCCGAGCTTATGTCGATTAACTTATGACGAAAATTTAACGTACGAAAACGCGAGATGTAACATACTTCCCCCCTTAGAAACATTCGTCATCGAATGTTTAACTCCCTAGGATCTATATAACTTTGGTTGAGTTTCCTTTGTAACAATACTACTACAAACGCATCCTGTAGAAACTCAATAATTTCACACCACATAGGACCACAATCATCAATAATGACAATGGCCTCACACGTCCAATGATAATAACTAACACAAGAATCCATACACGTACCTTAACGTTGTAATGTCTAAGTCGGACCCTTATCTGAAAGAGGAAATAAGTGAGGATATTTAGCCTTCATGTCTTCTTTGGCCTCCCAGGTCATTTCTTCCACATTGTTGTTTCTCCAAAGTACTTTCACTGAAGCTACATCTCTAGTCCTCAATCTCTGAACCTGTCGATCTAGTATAGAAATGAGATTTTATTCATATGATAGCTGCTTTGTGACCTGAACGTCATCAACTGACACGATTCTAGAAGGATCTCTGATACATTTACGGAGCATAGATACATGAAAGACTGGGTGTATAGACTCTATGTCCGAAGGCAAGTCTAACTCATATGCTACCTGGCCTACCTTGCGTATGATCCTATATGGCCCAATGTACCGAGGGCTAAGTTTTCCTTTCTTACCGAACCTCATAACGCCTTCATCGGTGAAACCTTTAGGAATACCCAATCGTCAACCTGAAACTCCAAGTTTAGCCATCGATTATCCGCATAAGACTTCTGACGGCTTTGAGATGCTAATAGCCTTTCCCGTATAAGCTTAATTTTCTCGATTGCCTGATGTACCAATTCTGGTCCTACTAACGTAGTTTTCCCAACATCGAACCACCCTATAGGCGCCCTATACTTCCGTCCGTAAAGAGCTTCGTATGGAGCCATCTTAATACTGGAATGTTAGCTATTATTATTTGCAAACTCAATAAGCGGTAGATGATCATCCCAGCTAACCTTGAAGTCTATCACACAAGCCCATAACATATCCTTAAATGTCTGAATAGTACGCTCAGCCTTTCCATATGTCTGGGGATGCAATGCTGTACTAGGACTTACCTTAGTCCCCCAATCCTTTTTGGAAGGACCTCCAGAAGTTAGCTATAAATTGAGCTCCTCTATCCAAGATAATAGATACAGGGACACCATGTAGTCTTACTATCTCCTTAATATAAAGCTTTGCATAATCCTCTGCGGAATATGTAGTCCTAACGGGCAGAAAATGGGCTGATTTTGTAAGCCTATCAACAATCGCCCATATAGAATCGAACTTACGATGGGTACGAGGTAAGCCTACAATGAAATCCATATTGATTACTTCCCATTTCCAAGTCAGAATCTCCATAGCCTGCAATAATCCACCGGGTTTTTGATGCTCAATCTTAACCTGCTGATAGTTAGGACACTGAGCAACAAACTCCACTATATCCTTTGTCATTCCGTCCCACCAATATACTTCCATGATATCATGATCAATCTTTGTCGCTCCTGTATGTATAGAATAACGGGAATAGTGAGTTTCTCCCATAACCTGCCGACGCATCCCTGCAACATTAGGGACACATAATTGTCCTCGATATCTAAGGACCCCATCTTCTGTAATTTCAAACGGTGTCTTCTCCTTCTGAAGGGTGGTATCCCTATAATGAACTAACACAGGATCCTCGTACTGGCGTTCCTTTACTTCAGTTACTAAAGAGGATGTTGCCGTATCCTGAATTGTAATTCCAATATCACCTGAGTCCAGCAACCGAACTCCAAGACTAGCTAGCTGGTGAATCTCATGGGATATTCCCCTCTTTTCTGGCTGTAGGTATGACAGGCTACCCATGGATCTACGGCTAAGGGCATCGGCTACCACGTTTGCCTTCCCCGGATGGTATAAAATATCAACATCATAATCTTTAAGTAGCTCCAACCATCTCCTTTGGCGTAAATTCAATTCCTTTTGCTTGAAGATATACTAGAGGCTCTTATGATCCATATAGATATCAACATAAATGCCATACAAGTAGTACCTCCACATCTTTAGTGGATGAATTCCTGCGGCTAACTCTAAATCATAGGTCGGGTAATTCTTCTCGTGCTTTCTTAGTTGTCTAGAAGAACAAGCTACAACCTTACCACGCTGCATCAGTACACAACCCAATCCAATGCCCAAAGCATCACAATAGATAACATAACCATCGGTCCCTTCTGGGAGCGTTAGAGCCGGTGCTGAAGTTAATATGTCCTTCAATGCCTGAAAACTTCATTCGCAAGCATCAGTCCATTGAAACTTTGCTCCCTTCTGAGTCAACTTTGTCAAAGATGCTGAAAGGGAAGAAAATCCCTCTACAAATCTCCTGTAATAACCTGCCAAACTGAGAAAGCTACAAACCTCCGTCGGTGTCGTGGGTCTAGGCCGAGTTGTTATTGCCTCAATCTTTTGTGTATCAACCCGGATACCTTCACCCAAAATGATATGCCTAAGGAAAGCTACAGAGTTCAACCGGAATTCACATTTAGAGAATTTGCATACAATATCCCTTTTTGTAGAACTCTAAGTGCAGTACGCAAATGATCTGCATGCTCAGCCTCTGAAAGAGAATATACCAATATATCATCAATAAATACAATTACGAACAGATCTAGAAAGGGTCTGAAGATACAGTTCATCAAATGCATGAATACTGCTGGGGCATTATTCCAACCGAACGACATAACACGAAACTGAAAGTGCCTGTATCTGCTCCTGAATGTTGTCTTCGGAATATCTTTCTCCTTAACTCTTACCTGATGGTACCCGTACCTCAATTCTATCTTTGAGAAATACTTGGCACCTTGGAAGTGATCAAATAAATCATCAATCCTCAGGAGCGGGTACTTATTCTTTATCGTCACCTTATTCAACTGTCTATAATCAATACACATTCGTAAGAAACCATCTTTATTCCTCACAAATAACACCGGTGCTCCCCAAGGTGATGTACTAGGTCTGATAATCCTTTTTCAAGCAAGTCCTTTAGTTGTTCCTTCAACTTTTTTATCTTTGCGGGGGCCATTCTATAGGGATGAATAGATATTGGATGAGTATATGGTAGTAGGTCAATAGCAAACTCAATTGCTCGCTCTAGCAGAAGACCTGGAAGCTCATCGGGAAACTCATTAACCACAGGGATAGATTGAATGGTTGGTGACTTTAATTTCACATCCTGAACCTAAACTAAGTGATAAATATAGCCCTTTATGATCATCTTCCTTGCCTTACGATAGGAAATAAATCTACATCTCGTCAACGCCGTATTACCTTTCCAATCCAAAACAGGCTCCCCTAGAAATTAGAATCGGACCATCTTTGATCCACAATCAACGTTGCCATGACAAGAAGCCAACCAATCCATACCCATTATAACATCAAATTCTACCATATCTAACTCAATTAGGTCTGCTACTGTAGATCAACTATGAACTACTACTATACAACCTCGATATACCTGCCTGGCTATCACTGGATCCCCAACGGGTGTGGATACCTCAAAAGGCTTAACCAACTCAGGTTTTATTCCAAACTTACTAGCAACCAATGGAGTAACATATGATAAGGTGGAACTTGGGTCAATCAGTGCATGTACATCATATGAGGAGACTAATAATATACTTGTAACAACATCGGGTGATGATTCTTGATCCCGTCGTCCCGCTAATGCATAAATGCGGTTCTGAGGACCGCTCGAGCTAGATGCTCTGCCTATGCCTCTACCATGACTTATTGGTGTTTATGAACCTTGACCGTGGGGGCGTACTGATGATGACAAACAAGTTACAGATCCTATTGGCTGATCTATGCTTGCATTACCTTTCGTCGGACAATCCCTCATAATGTAGCCCGGATAACCACAAGTATAACAAACACCCAACCCCATATGGCACTACTCGGCATGCTGCTTACCACACTAAACACTTCGTGGCAAGGACGGCCTCATCTGACTTGACTCACCCCTATACTGAGAACCTGAGGCCCTGGCATTTTGACCAGGCCCTGAATATGTGGAACAATCAAATATTTTACCGCTAAACTGAGGGGGCGCGCTTGCCGATGGCTGGGCTGGATACCTCAGGTATTGTCGTCTCTGACAACCTTGAAACTCACCAGGAGGACCCGAAGACCTCGCTCTGTTATTCTGGGCCCTATCATGCTCACGATCGGCCCTCTGCTTCTTCTTACGCTCCTCTACACCCCAAGCATATGCCTAAATACGAGAAATATCCATGTCTAGCTGAAGTGAGACCGACATACAATCGTTAAGCAAGCGCGGCTCTAACCCCATAACGAACCGGTGAACCCGATCCTCCATCTTAGATACAATAGTGGGAGCATACCTAGCCAACAAATCAAACTGAACACTGTACTCTCGAACACTCATGTTACCCTGTGATGGGTCAAGAACCTATTAACTCTAGCCTGTCTAAGCTCTGGTGGTAGATAATGTCGAACAAAGGCTTATGTAAACTCTTGCCATACTGTTGGAGGGGCATCCTCACCTCTGGACAATTCCTAAGACTCGTACCAATTAACTACAATGTCTTGGAGTCTATAGGAAGCTAGCTCAACAGACTCAGTCGCAGTGGCCTTAATTACCCTCAAAGTCCTCTACATTCTATCGATAAATACCTGCGGGTCGTCATTTGGATCTGCCCCAATGAATACCGGAGGGTCCAAATTAATGAAATCATGAACCCTCGCACTGACAGGCCTATTTGCATGACCAGTACCAACTTCCTGACGCCAAGCCTGTGCGGCTACTAATCGAGTTAATAGCTGAATAGCATCTCTCATCTCTTGACACGATGCATCTGGCTGAAGGGTTGAACGAATAGGGGTGGGTGGTGAAGTTGGTGCCCCTCGGAGCTCTTCTGGAGTGGACGGGCTATGTGAAGTCTTAGATGGAATATCACTATCAGACTTTCCCCGAGCCTTGGTAACTCGTGGCGCTCGAGTAGTAGTCTCGCCAGCCACGGACTTTCCCTTCTGGGCGGCTGTAATCTTCGGAGGCATCGCTGAAAATATAATATATCGTTATGAACATGAATTCTTATATCACACGATTTAAGATAAGAAAAGAGGATAACATCCTATATGTCTTGTAGCCTCCTGTCTATAATTGTGGTACACAACACACCCATAAACAAGACTCTACTAGACACGGTCTGTACATAATCCTAGGATAGAACTACTCTGATACCACTTTTGTAACGACACAAATCGATGGGTCGCAACGAGTGCCCGAGTCCTACCTGTCGAACACCCTTAAGCATTCGACTAATATATGAACATGAATAACATATGCTAAATTACGAGAATAACATGCGTGAGGAAAACCTTTCCAAAAGACATATATACATATACGTGTGAAATAAGTAGGGCGAGCCGGCAAGACTGCTATAGACAACTACATGTCAAAAACAGGAAGCCGACAAGGCCACATACTACCCAACTATACATGACTGTCTATAGACCTCTAACAGAATATACAACTGTACAAGGATGATACTGGGCTCCGTCATACCAATATATGTAAACAAACCTATCGTACCAAAATCCAAAATAGCTCCGGATCAAATGGAGCGCACCAACTCTCGCTGATCAAGGATCCTAAGAAGGCGGACCGTCTGCTTGTCTACCTGTACCTGCATGCATGAAACACACCGTCCCCAAGAAAACAGGGATGTCAGTACGAATAATTTACTGAGTATGTAAGGCATAAAAATCAGTACACAAAAGACATAGATGAAACATGGAATAAAGAATTCCGCCTCTAAGCATAAATGACTTGTAAATCCTGAAACATTTATAATGTCACAATTATCATGTCATGCATGGGTATAGATGTACATAACATCATCAAGCCTCTGAGGGAATCCCATCATATCATCTCGACCACTGTGGCAAAATCATCAGCATGTACCAGCTGATCAGGTGGTGGTGCGTATATAACGTCGTAACCTTTTCCCCTATCCCATATACATATAATATACGCGTATATAACGCCTTCTAGTCATGGGTCAATGTACATGTATAAATGCATGAAATACATAAGAAATATGTTAATAAGATTTTCTCGGAATGTCATAAAAATAATATGTCTGTCGGATAAATTTTATCAAAAACGTATTTTTCTGACACCCATGAACAGAAGATATAATAATAATTCACATGGGGAATCAAGAATATAGACACCCCTAATATTTATATGAATAGTCATTTATGGAAATTATGCATTTGCTCGTTTTGTTTGTGTCGTATAGATCATGCCCAAAAGAAAGAATGGATAGCCTTAACATACCCGAACCAATTCTCTTAGAATTTGCAATTTACTCTTTATAGAATCAACAACCAACGTTATCTAATTTTGGTATGGAATTGTTCTGCCCTTTGAAGAACTCACGTTTGTGAAGAACTCACCTTCTTAATACTTAAATGGGCTCTCTATCCTTAGATGAATATTTGACTAATGACTCATGTTCCTAAGACTTAAAAATGGATCTCTTTCATTAAATGAATATTGTGACTCACTTTATAAAACTTGCCAAATTCTCACATCTCTTAATCGTGCCGCATATATTAATGACTTAAGAGTCATACATGGGCATGGGGGGCGCTGCCACGTGGGGGGAGGGTTAGTCTTATCCAACCATTCCTTAATTAAATGGTTAATCTCCCTTTAACTAATAATAAACCAATTACCTATATAATTAAGAATTATCTCAAATTACTTAATATACTACTCCCTTTTAATACACTTTACGTACCCTACTATCGTGGTCATGCAGTACCTTGTATAGCACTAGTCCATAAATACTGGGTATTATGGCTTGGACCGTATTTTATCCCAAATCGACAACCTTCAATGAAACTCACATCCCCGAGCTTACGTCGATTAACTTATGATGAAACGTTAACGTACAAAAACGCGAGATGTAACATAGGTCATACTATACCAAACTCTAGGCTACTCTCGTTGCTTACCTATATGTATAAATCTAAGTCCTTTAATGCTTCCTCATTACTGTTCATATTAAGAATGACGGCCTAATCTTATCTCATACTTTCTAACTTTTATCCAACCATTGTTGATTCACCTCAATATTGATCTACAATCTACCACTGATAACTTGAAACATATTGCGTAATCACTCTGGCTCACGTTGCATCGAGGAACATTTGAAGTGATTTTCTTGATCCACCTGGGGGCGATACCATACTTCCATAACCATATTTCATAGCACCTAATATGATTCACCTTACGTGGGTATTTTAATCATGTACAATTCATGAAATCCCCCTTTTTTGTTCTTCAAATTATTATTCAATCGAAGGCCCAAACGTCATGCTTTATCTATCACAACTACACCCTTATTATACTACCAGGGCAACAATCCTTCTCTTCTAAATTCTATTAGTCTTAGACTACTTTGAGTTCATTCAGGCTATACTGAACTTTCTATAACTTAGAGAAACCATCAACTCTCTTATTTTCATGGTCTTAATTTCGAAGACATATCCATTCTCGTCACCTTATCACTCGCCTTTTATTTATCCTTACTTATGTCTTCCTAAAACCTTGTCGCTCTACCATACATTAGCTTGTGACCTGTCCATATCTATTTATACTACTCGCAACCTTCCTTCAACTTGCTTGTACCATAAATTTCCTTATGTTATTCTGTAACATCAAACGAGACATCACATCATCTCTAACTCTTATTTACTCTTTTAACTAGACCTCTCGATACATAGAAACCATATGCTGGAAAATATGCCACTGACGATGCTGCTATCATTCATGGATACTGAATCCCAGCTCTTCTAGCCATCTATCCGAAATATGGACAATTCACAACCTTCTGTATTTGAATATCTCGTATGCTGTCCACATTTACCTTACTTACATTAAAATCTTGCCACATCTTCTATCTCTTTCGTGACCTCTCTTCCACATAGGTATAATTCACATCCATAACTTGAAGCTCTATTATAATACTTGCACCTCTGGCGCATACACAATCCGGTGAGAGCTTCATACTGACATCTTATGAGGCTGGTTTTCATCTAACTGGTTTTATCGTTGAGCCGTTATAGAATATAGTTGTTGTACTATCTCTCTTGTAACTCTGATACTAAGAGTGATTCTACAATGTTCTCAACCACTATTTCTATAATTTTCTAGGTCTAATAATCAGAATCCTGATTTACTTAGTTGATGTAGCTCATTAGTTTCCTCTTCCATTTGATCAGCCATTATGTAGGCTTAAGATATCTTCCGATCTGCGGCTCATGGTATTAGTTATTATTTTAGCCTTTCATGGGTGCTATAGAATATCCAAGATACAATCTTCTAATAATTCAATCCTTTATCTATAACCTGGACACAATGTAAGGACCAATGAAAATTTTCCTAACAACCGGGGTTTCGGGATGACGGGGTAGGTGTAGAGGTTAAAAATAATAGAAATTCTTCACAGCGTGTTTGCGAGTCACGCTTCGGACTTTTTGGATTGAACTGTGTGCTGGGGAGTTGAAGGAAAATGTTGGGCAGAAGTAGGTATTTCTGCGGCCCATTCTGCAATCGCAGTACAACTCTGTAGACCGCAAAATGGTCGCAAAGTGGGACAGTATTCTGGGTCATCTCGATGTCATTTGCGTGGCCCATTATGCGACCGCATAACCATTTCGCATGCCACGCTCTAGACGCATATCGATCTTTGAAATTATTCGGAGGGAGGTTCTGCGGTACATTATTGTAAGGACCCGTAAAACGTTTAACCAAAAACTCGGGGTTTCGTGGTGCCAAGTTAGATGCCTGCATTATTATAGTAGAAATTCTTCTACTATAAGCTTGCGAGCTGTGGTTCAGACTTTTTGGATTGAACAGTACTCTACGGACTGAGAGGAAAATATTTCGCAGAAGAACGCGTTTCTGCGGCCCATTATGCGGCCGTATAATCACTCTGCGGACCGCATAATAGCCGCAGAGTGAAGCAGTACGTTGGCCAGTTTGAGGTCAACTTTGTGGTTGATTATGCGACCGTATAACCACTATGCGGACGGCATGTCGATCGCATAATCTCTCTTGGGTTTTTGCGGAGGGAGTTCTATGGTGCATTATGCGACCGCAGAATGAGTATGTGGACCGCATACTGGTCGCATACCTGAGCCGTAAGTTCAGGCCCCTGAGGGCCATTTCTGCGATCACTTTGCGGACCGCATAACCGTTATGCGGTCGCATATGCGACTGCAGACCTGTGTTGGGGCACCCATTTTCTTAATTTAAAACCCGACCCCCATTCCGTTAAAACACCCCCTTTAGTCTATTTTGAGCTCATTTTTTGATACTATAGAGTGAGAGGGAGCCTTAGAGTGAGAATGTAACCCTCATCAATTATTCTTCAATTCTTGCTTGAAACTTTGAAGATTATCAAGGAAAGCAATCTAGGCCTCCATACTAGAGGTAAGAATCTATACCTTAGCCCTAAATGTTTGAAACTTATACTGAAAATGAGTAATTAATAAGATGGTCCATGGGTATGAGGGTTGTTTATCTTACATGCATGTGTGGTAAAAAGAGTGTGGAAAAGGGAACTAGAACCATGGATGTTTTCCTAATTTTGGGTTCAATTTGTATATTGCTAAAATAGATTGTGGTTGCGCAATTGAGGCAGGTATGGCTAACTCTCTTCTTCCTAGAATCAAACTCCCGGTGTTTGAATATTTGGTGTAAGTTCCGACTTGGTCATACTAGAATTGTTTGCCTTAGTGTGTTGGATTGGAAGATTCATGTTTCCTAATTGTTTTAGATATTTACCATGTCATCATGCTATATGAGAACGTGACTATGATTTTCCAAGCTCCTTACCTTATGTGTGAAATGCCTTATGTGATGGTACTTATCGACATGAATGATGATGTTATTTTATCAAATAAAAAGGGAAAGGCTTGAATTGTAAAATGTGCCCAAGTGCCTTGAACTACTTAATAAATGAGGTTGTTTGTACCATGTAATGAAGATGGGAAAGAAATGTGAATTAAGTGGACAGTTGGAAGAGGTTGTGTCTCAAGTGAGATGGCTTAGCAGATCGGGCCGAGATCAGACGTCATGTTGTACACATGGTGGCATTTGTATTGGAGTCATTGAATTACATTGTAGATATGGATATGTCTCACTTGAGATGGCTTAGCCGGTCGGGCCGAGACCAGACTCCGTGTAAAAACACGGTGGCATTGTGAGTTGTGGCTTGACACTAAAGATTATTAAACTAAAAAGATTGAAAGATTGAATTGGAAACTACGTGATCCTTACTTGGTGTTTTCTTTGTATTTTTATGAAGTACTTATTGATTATTACGACTGCCTTCTCTTTGTATCACTGTTCATTCTACTAAGATTAGTGTTTGCCTTACATACTAGTACTGTTCGACAGTACTAACGTCCCTTTTGCCGGGGGCGCTATATCGTTGAATTGATATAGGTGGTTCCATCATAGATAGTGCCGATCGCAGATAGTGGCGCTCTCTTTCTCTCCTCACATCAGTTTTGGTGAGCCCAATTTCTCCCAGAGGTCATGTAGTCCTTCTTCTGTATAAGTTTTTATATTTTGAGGTATAGTCGAGGCCTTGTTGCCGGCATTGTTATGTTTCTCTTTTGTACCCTTAGAGGCTCCGTAGATGTTTATGTGGGTCATGTATGTATGTTGGGGTGGTCATTAGACCGAGTTGTATTTTGGAAATTTACCTATGGCATAATGCATAAAATGAACTAGCAATGTTTATACACTTATATAACTGATCTCTCCCATGTTTTACAAATGGTGACGCATTCACTTTTTGGATCATGAATGAGTCAGGTAGAAAAGGTTTACTAGGCTTGCTCGACCGGGTTCACTTGGTTGAGCACCAGTCACGCTCCCCGGGGTTGGGGCATGACAAACTATGTATCAGAGCCTAAGGTTTTAAAGTATCCTAGGATATCTCGGAGCCGTGTCTAGTAGAGCCCTTCTTATCGGTGTGTTGTCGACCACATCTATAATTAGGGGGCTACTTGGACATTTAAGAATGATACCCTTCATTGTTGTTCTATATCGTGCGATAGAGCGGAACGTGAGGTTGTTTTCCCCTAACTCGTGCATTGTTCTAACTTTCAGTAAATGGCACCTAAGAAGAGAGCGAGAATTGGCCAAGAAGCTAATGCCTCACCATGAGTGGCTGTTGACCCCCTACTTGACAATGCGGGTTAGGATAATCCCCCTACTATCACACTGCCAGATTCATCTACTCCGGAACAGACTACCGCAGTTCTTACACCCGCGGAGGGTGCCACAATCCCTCCTGCCGATATACCTGTTCCACCTACAGCCCCAGCTCCTGGTCCTGGTATTTCTGATGGGAATCTTAGGGGAGCTATTCAGATGCTGACTCAATTAGTAGCTTCTTAGGCCCAGAGGTCAAATGTTGCACCCACCTTATTTAGCTCGCAAGAGGATTCTTCTAGTTCCATGGTAAACAGGTTTCTTCAGTTAGACCCTCCAATGTTCACAGGTACTGGTCCCGGGGTAGACCCTCAGGATTGCATTGATGAGATGCATAAGACTCTCTGAGTTATGCGTGCTACTGAAGTAGAGGGAGTAGAGTTGGCCTCTTATCGTCTGAAAGGGGTGGCATATTCCTGGTATGAAATGTGGGAAGATTACCGGGAGGAGGGGAGCCCTCCGGCGAGATGGAGTGAGTTCGTGGATGCCTTCACAGACTATTTCTTGCCTGCCGAGACTAAGGCAGATCGTGCTATGGAGTTTGAGACCCTTAAATAGAGTAGTAGTAATGTGGGGGAGTATCACATGGAGTTTATGCGCCTGTCGAAGTATGTTTTTGCATATGATGCCGACTTGTGGATCGATTTGTGCAGGGCCTTAGCCCTTTGGTTAATAAAGAGGCTGCCACAACTGCTCTAAATTCTGACATGAACTATGGAAGGATGGTGGCAGTTTCCTAAGCTACGAAGGCTTGAAAGTTAAAGCTCAGGATGGAACGGTAAAGTTTTAGTAGGGCCCGATCAGCGGGCAACCTTGAGGACTCATTCGGAGGTGGGAGATCAGCTTGTCGGGGAGGATCATCAGGGCCATCCCAGTCTTATGCTCAGTCTTCAGCTTGTGCCCTGCCATCAGGTCACGGTCAGCAGCAGGGGAGTTTCTTTAAGCCCGGTCAGGGCAGCAGGGGGTTCCACCATCAGGGCCGATCAGGAGGGAGATTCCAGCAGCAGCTGAGGGCCCCATGCCCTAAGTGTGGGAGGATACATTCGGGAGTCTGCTACCTGGACATGCCAGTATGTTACAGATGCGGAATGAGAGGCCATATTCAAAGCGAGTGTCGTGCATCCCGTCAGGGTGCAAGCAGGGGCACCACTCAGTCATCCAGCCCTACGGCTTCCACATCTTCAGCACACCATCTAGCTCGAGGCTCTTCAGCACCCGCAGGGCGTGGTGCAGCTAGGGGTGGTGCACAGAGTTTGGGAGGACCCAGCCGATTCTATGCTATGAGTGGCTGACATAGTGTAGAGGCTTCCCTATATGTCGTCATAGGTATATTAACCGTTCAATCTCATGATGTGTATGCCCTTATTGATCCCGGATCGTTTTTGTCCTATATTACTACTTATGTTGCTACGAGCTTCGGGGTAGAACCGGAACAACTTCATGAGCCGTTCTCTGTATCTACCATAATTGGCGAGTTTATTACGGCCGCGCGGGTTTATAGAGATTGTGTTGTCACGGTGCATGGTCGGGATACCGTGGCCAATCTTATTGAACTAGGGATGATTTTTTTGATGTAATAATGGGAATGGATTGGCTTTATTCATGTGTTGCCAAACTCGATTTTCGAGCCAGAATCGTGAGGCTTGAGTTTCCTAACGGGCCAGCTGTTATGTGGGAGGGGAATAATATTATGCCAAAAGGTAGGATTATTTCTTACCTTAAGGCCACAAAGATGATCAAGAAGGTGTACATTTACCATTTGGTCCGAGTTACGGACACCACTGCTGGGGTGCCTACCCTTGAATCTGTACCAATTGTGAATGAATTCCCCGATGTATTTCCAAATGAGCTCCCTGGAATTCCTCCAGATAGAGAGATTGATTTTGGAATTGATGTGATGCAGGGCACGCAACCTATATCCATTCCACCTTATAGAATGGTGCCGGCAGAATTAAAAGAGCTAAAGAAACAACTAAGGGATTTGCTATAGAAAGGTTTCATCCGACCGAGTGTGTCGCGTTGGGGCGCACCGGTTCTCTTTGTCAGGAAGAAAGATGGATCGCTGCGGGTGTGTATTGATTACCGGCAACTCAACAAAGTCACAATCAAAAACAAATACCCATTTCCTAGGATAGATGATTTGTGTGGTCAATTATAAGGTGCTAAGTTCTTCTCGAACATTGATTTGCGGTGCGGGTACCATCAATTGAAGGTAAGGGAGCAGGATATTCCGAAAACAGCTTTCAGAACTCGGTATGGGCACTTTGAATTTTTGGTAATGTCTTCCAGGTTAACAAATACCACGGCAGCTTTCGTGGATCTTATGAATCGAGTCTTCAAGTCATTCCTCGACTCCTTTGTGATAGTATTCATTGACGACATCCTTTTGTATTCACAAAGTCGAGAGGATCACACCGATCACCTCAAGGCAGTTCTGCAAACTCTTCATCAACACCAATTGTATGGAAAGTGCCCGAAATGTGAATTTTGGCTTGAATCTGTTACATTCCTAGGTCATGTCATCTCCGGAGAAGGGATTAAGGTTGATCCTCAAAGGATTTGGTGTAAGATTGGCCTAGACCTACTACTCCAACAGAGATTCGCAGTTTCTTGGGTTTGGCTGGGTATTATACGATGTTCGTGGAGGGTTTCTCCACTCTTGCCTCTCCATTGACTAAATTGACGCAGAAGGCGGTCAAGTTCCAATGGTCCGATGCTTGTGAAAGGAGCTTCCAGGAATTGAAATCCAGATTGACTTCTGCGCTGGTATTGACCCGGCCAGAGGGTACCGAGGGGTTTGTGGTGTATTGTGATGCTTCAAGGATTGGTATTGGGTGTGTATTAATGCAACATGGTAAGATTATTGTATATGCTTCAAGGCAACTTAAGAATAATGAAAAGAACTATCCAACTCATGACTTAGAGCTTGCGGCGGTGGTTTTTTCATTAAAAATTTGGCGTCATTATTTGTATGGAGTCCATATAGATGTATTCACGGACCATAAGAGTCTTCAATACATCTTCAAACAGAAGGAATTGAACTTAAGGTAGAGAAGGTGGCTTGAATTGCTCAAATATTATGACATCAACATTTTATATCATCCGGGGAAAGCTAATGTGGTGGCGGATGCTATTAGTCGGAAGTCTATGGGTAGTTTGTCTCACTTGGAGGCATGTCAAAGGCCCTTGGCCCGGGAGGTTCACCAGTTGGCCAGTTTGGGAGTTCGTTTTGCAGACTCTAATGACGGGGGAGTGATTGTGTGGAATAGGGCAGAATCATCACTTATGATGGAGGTCAAGGAGAAGCAATACAATGATCCAGTGTTGGTATAGCTGAAGGAGGGGATTCATAAACACAAGACTGCGTCCTTTTCTTTTGGCATGGATGACGGTACATTATGGTACCAATGGCGACTATATGTCCAAACGTAAATGGTCTTCGAGAAAGAATCATGGCAGAAGCCCAGACTTCTAGATATTCCGTACACCCAGGTTCTACAAAAATGTATCATGATCTCAAGGAAGTTCACTGGTGGTATGACATGAAGATGGGTGTGGCGGACTTTGTGGCAAAATGTTCAAACTGTTAATAAGTGAAGGCAGAGCATCAAAGGTCCGGTGGGTTAGCTCAGAGTATAGCAATTCCAATATGGAAATGGGAAATGATGAACATGGATTTTGTGGTAGGGTTACCACGCACTCCGCGTAGGTTTGACTCAATTTGGGTGATCGTGGATCGACTCACAAAATCAGCTCACTTTTTGCCAGTTAAATCCACCGACACTACGGAACTATATGCTCTGTTGTATATCAAGGAAATAGTCAGGCTTCATGGCACTCCAGTTTCCATCATTTCCGATCGAGGGGCCTAATTCATAGCTAATTTCTGGAAGAAGTTTCAGCAAGGTTTGGGTATGCAGGTAAATGTTAGCACGACTTTCAATCCACAGACTGATGGGCAAGCTGAGCGGACTATTTAGATGCTTGAGGACATGTTGTGTGCGTGTGTGCTTGACTTCAAGGGTAGTTGGGATGATCATTTTCCGCTCATAGAATTTGCTTATAACAACAGCTTCCATGTCAGTATTCAGATGGCGTTGTTTGAGGCCTTGTATGGTAGAAGATGTAGATCGCCGACTGGGTGGTTCGAGGTTGGAGAAGCTGAACTAATAGGACCAGACCTTGTGCATCAGGCTACAGAAAAGGTTAATATCATAAAAGAGCGGTTGCAAACTGCTCAGAGTCATCAAAAATCCTACTCCGATGTTCGTTGCAGAGACTTAGAGTTCAAAGAAGATGATTGTGTGTTCTTGAAGATATCTCCCATGAAGGGGATCATGCAGTTTTGAAAGAAAGGGAAATTAAGTCCGAGGTATGTCGGGCCGTATAAAATCATCCAAAGGATAGGTCAGGTGGCGTACAAGCTTGAACTACCACCTGAGATGTCATTAGTACACCCGGTATTCCATGTGTCCATGTTGAAGAAGGTAGTTGGAGATCCGTCCGCTATTGTGCCGGTTGAGACCATCGAGGTTATTGAAGAATTGTCATATGAAGGAATTCCGGTTGCTATTCTTGATAGGCAGGTCCGGAAATTGAGAAACAAAGAAATTGCATCCGTGAAGGTGTTATGGCAAAACCAACAAGTCGAAGAAGCTACTTGGGAAGCCGAGAATGAAATGAAAGAAAAGTACCCTCATTTGTTTGAATAGCCATGTAATAGTTTTATGAAGTTGTTTCCCCTAAAGTTTGTATCGCTTGTTCAGCTAATATAAAGATACTTCTTTCTAGTTGTATGTCCCCCTTGAGGCTTTGGTTGGTGTTATTTTGTATTATGTTGTGTCATTTAATTCTATATATGTTGCAAAGGTGTGTTTCGGGGGCTCTCTGTAAGGTGGATAGGCCTAAAAACAAAGGAAACTCTAGCAAAATTTTTAGAAAGTTAGAAAGTAAGGCAAAGTTGGGGCTGATGGTGTGTGGCATGACTGAAACTGTGTTAAGTGAACCTTGATCCTCGTTCTAGGATGAATGATCTTAAGTGGGGGAGGATGTAAGGAACTGTAAAAATTTTAACCAAAAACTCAGGGTTTCGTGGTGCCAAGTTAGATTCTTGCGTTATTATAGTAGAAATTCTTCTACTATAAGCTTGCGAGCCGCGGTTCAGACTTTTTGGATTGAACAGTACCCTACGGACTGAGAGGAAAATATTTCGCAAAAGAACGCGTTTCTGCGGCCCATTATGCGGCCGCATAATCACTCTGCGGACCGTATAATGGCCGCAGAGTGAAGCAGTATGTTGGCCAGTTTGAGGATAACTTTGCGGTCGATTATGCGACCGCATAACCACTATGTGGACCGTATGTCGATCGCATAATCCCTCTTGGGTTTTTTTTGAGGGAGTTCTACGGTGCATTATGCGACCGCAGAACGAGTATGCGGACCGCATACTGATTGCATACCTGAGACGTAAGTTCAGGCCCCTGAGGGCCATTTCTGCGGTCACTTTGCGGACCTCATAACCATTATGCGCCCGCATATCCGACCGCAGACCTGTGTCGGGGCACCCATTTTCTTAATTTAAAACCCCGACCCCCATTCCAGTAAAACACCTCCTTTAGTCTATTTTGAGCTCATTTGCTGATACTATAGAGTGAGAGAGGGAGCCTTAGAGTCAGAAAGTAACCCTCATCAATTATTCTTCAATTCTTGATTTAAACTTTAAAGAGTATCAAGGAAAGCAATCTAGGCCTCCATCCTAGAGGTAGGAATATATACCCTAGCCTTAAATTTTTGAAACTTATACTGAAAATGAGTAATTAATAAGATGGTCCATGGGTATGCGGGTTGTTTATCTTGCATGTGTGGTAAAAAGAGTGTGGAAAAAGGAACTAGAACCATGAATATTTTCCTAATTTTGGGTTCAGTTTGTATATTGCTAAAACAGATTGAGCTTGCTAAGGGTTCCGGATAATTGTAGAGTCTAAAGAAGCACAATTGAGGTATGTATGGATAACTCTCTTCTTCCTAGAATTGAACTCCTGTTGTCCGAATAATTGGTGTAAGTTCTGACTTGATGTTACTAGAAATGTTTTCCTTAGTGTGTTGGGTTGGAAGATTCATGTTTCCTAATTGTTTTAGATGTTTACCATGTCATCATGCTATTTGAGAACGTGACTTTGATTTTCCAAGCTCCTTCCCTTATGTGTGAAATGCCTTATGTGATGGTACTTATCAACATGAATGATGATGTTATTTGAATAAATAAAAAGGGAAAGGCTTGAGTTGTAAAATGTGCCCCAGTGCCAAGAACTACTTAATAAATGAGGTTGTTTGTGCCATGTAATGAAGATGGGAAAGAAATGTGAATTGAGTTGATAGTTGAAAGAGGTTATGTCTCAAGGGAGATGGCTTAGCCGATCGGACCGAGATCGGACGCCATGTTGTACACATGGTGGTATTTGTATTGGAATCATTGAATTACATTATGGATATGGATATGTCTCACTTGAGATGGCTTAGCCGGTCAGGTCGAGACCGGAATCCGTGTAACAACACAGTGCCATTGTGAGTTGCGGCTTGGCACTAAAGATTATTAATCTAAAAGGATGGAAAGATTGAATTGGAAACTACATGATCCTTACTTGGTGTTTTCTTTGTATTTCCATGAACTACTTATTGATTATTATGACTGTCTTCTCTTTGTTTCACTGTTCATTCTATTAAGATTAGTGTTTGCCTTACATACTAGTACTATTCGACAGTACTAACGTCACTTTTGCCGGGGGCGCTACAGCTTTGAATGGATGTAGGTGGTTCCATCGCAGATAGTGCCAATTGTAGATAATGGCGCTCTCTTTCTCTCCTCACAGCAGTTTTGGTGAGCCCCATTTCTCCCAGGGGTCATGTAGTCCTTCTTCTGTATAAGTTTTTATATTTTGAGGTATAGTTGGGGCCTTGTTGCCGGCATTGTCATGTTACTCTTTTGTACCCTTAGAGGCTATGTAGACGTTTATGTGGGTCATATATGTATGTTGGGGTGGTCTTTGGATAGAGTTGTATTTTGGAAATTTAACTATGGCATAATGCATAAAATGAAAAAAAAATGAACCAGCAACGTTTATACACTTATATAACTAATCTCTCACCTGTTTTACAAATGGTGACGCATTCCTTTTTTGGATCATGAATGAGTCGGGTAGAAAAGGTTTACTAGGCTTGCTCGACCGGGTTCACTCGGTTAAGCGCCGGTCATGCTTCCCGGGGTTGGGGCGTGACAATTATGCGACCGTAAAACTAGTCTGTGGTACATTATGCGACCGCAGTACAGGTCTGCGGGCCGCATAGTGACCGCAGAGCCGGTCAGTTCCTTTCCAGTTTTGGCACCCAAATTATGTGGCCGATATACGGACCGCATAACCTGTTCCGGGGCTTCATTTTTGGGGTTTTTAAACCCGACCCTTCTTCGTTAAAACATATGCCACAACTCATTTTGAGCACATTTATGATATTTTAGAGCGAGAGAGAGAGTTATTAGAGTGGGGGAGCAACCTTCGACCTACTATCCAATAATTCTTGCTCAATCATTGAGGATTATATGTGAGTTCTTATATGAAAAGCCTCTATGTGCCTAAGATTCCTAATGTGATCATATGTGAATTTAATGTCTTGAATGGGAAGCCTTATTGATGTTGATAATGATAATGATGTTTGAATGTGGAAAAGGGAACTGGAACTATGAAATACGGCCAAGTGCAAAGAATGACTTTGTAATCGTGATAACTAGTGCCAATGAGTCGAAAACATATGAAAGAAGTATGACATGAGATGATTGACTAAAAATGGTAACATCTTGGGTGAGACGGCCTAGCCGATCGGGCTGTGATCGGATGCCATGCCGCACACATTGTGGTACTGTACTGGAAATTATGATGAAATTATGGTTATGGTTGATGTCTCAAGTGAGACAACCTAGCCAATCGGGTCGTGATCAAACTCCATGTAAGAATACGGTGGCATTGTGAATTGTGGTATATCGGCTCTAAAGATGACCGAACCTAATAACATGGAAATATACTTGAAAACTAATGTAATCTTTACCTTGATATTTTAATATTATTTTAAGCTCTTATGAAATTCTTGATTGTTCCTCTTGTGTTATTACATACTAGTGCTATTTAACGGTACTAACGTCTCTTTTGCCGGGGGCGCTACATCTTTAAATAGATGCAGGTGGTTACATAGCAGGCAGTGTCGATCAGCGATAGTGGCACATCCTCTTCCCAGCAGACTTGGTGAGCCCCACTTCATCCCGGGGTTACGTACTATATCTTTTGCTCAGATATTATCATGTCTAAAGGAATAGCTTTGGCCTTGTCGCCGACACTATCATTAACTCTTTTGTATCTTTTAGATGCTCCGTAGACACTATGTGAGTTGTACATGGGTGATAGAAACGTTAAACAAGTTATGTTGTGTATTTTGAGACTTAATAGTGTAGTAACTAATGAAATGATTTAATGTTGAATGTATGAATTTACTACTGTTAAATTAATGAAATAGTGTCTTCTCTTGATCATAGGTGAGTTGGGTAGAAAGTATCTAACAGGCTTGCTCGGCCGGGTTCACTCGGTTGAGCATCGGTCGCGCTTCCCAGGGTTGGGGCATGAAACTCAATACTTTCTTTTGACTTATACCGGAGCCTTCTACGGCTATATGATTGTCAACATATATGCTGCATGGATAATACTCCGACATCTTAAGTGCGTTCATAACGTAACTAACTCTGGATCATTGATCAAATAATTTCTTTTGTTCCTTCTCAGCTTTCATTAAATATAATCTATTACTTTTACTAGTCTTTCTTCCCCCTTGTTTCATGCATACTTAGCTTATCTTATTTCCCACGCAATCCGGAATTTTCGTGCAACTCATATCATCTCGAATATTACTTTTGATTTTACTTCCCGTTCATTAGCCACGGTAGATGCCACTTTGTTATGGAATGCATACAATGTTGTAGTGAGATTATTTTTACATGACCATTTCTCCTTCAAGTTACTATGTTTAGGTTGAGGCTTTCTTCCTTATTTCCTTAGCTAGTCTTTCATTGTATTACTTAGGGAGGACCCTTTGACTCTTGTAAAGTTGCGAGCTTATTACATCGTATACTCGATGAAATTTATGATATCCTTCCTCATTTATAATTATCCGTAGTTACTTACCTCCATGCCCTTATGCTTGTAGGGTTGCTCCTGAATAGATATTTTGACAGTCTTCCCAGTGGCACTCTCTTTTATTTTTGTAACACTCATACGGTAGCTTTAATTACCCCAACTCCTATCTGAAATATTTTTTTTCCAACAATTGCGATCTCGTATCTGCGAGACTAAATTCCCTATGTTGGGGTTCAATACATTTATCTTGCATGATCTGTTGATTTATTTGTATCCTCTTTTGTAGCCATAACTAGACTCTTCCTGAATCAACTACTAACCACTCGTTGGTGCATTTTCTTATCAATATTCCGCGTAATCGTTCTTGGGTTATTTTCTTTGTTTTAATTTACGTCTCGCACTGGCTCCTTCTTTATCAATAACATCCCGGGCTGGAACCCTTACTTCCTCTCCTTGACACCGTGCTTGCTTAATGTTCTGGAATTGTAGCATATATGTAGGATTTGAATAAGTGCAATCTCATTTCTTTTTCATTTTTTATTGCATTCATCCTTTACAACTCCATAGTTACTAGAACCACTTAATTCTGACTTAATGCCACATCACTCCATATTCCCCCCTTTAAGGGAGTACTAAGAGTTAGTGCTATAATAATCTACGTATTTATATTTTACCTCTTCATCTTTGGCGTCTTTTCACATCATCGATGACCCTTACTTGCCTTGCGAAAATCCTTCTGTACCAAGGATAACAAAATTCCTAACTCACGAGGGTGACACTTAGTGTAACTGGCACACATAGTCCCTTAAGCTTAACTTTGCTCACATTGCTTCCTTTAGGGAAGCGGATTCCTGAATGACCTTTAAAGGTTATTCTTATGTCGTCCATTCTATTATCACCGGAACGCAATCTCTGAAATTCTCATGATGCCGACTATTATCAAATCACTCAGTCCCTAATTCATGTTTAGTTTACCTTGTTCACCAGCCCATACTGATTTGTATTACTTTGGGGTCTAACTTTTCCTTCTGGTAATCACGCTAGAGTCATGAACTTATTTCTTTGCCCGAATTGTAATATTGATAATCTTTATTAACTGGGTATCTCATACCCTCCTTTACCTTGATTCTTTTACTTGCTGAAACTTGTATCTACCTTCTGATTCTCTTATTCATTTTTACCATACGAGTGGATAGATATTCTTGCCTTAGGGATCCTTATCAAGAAGCTTACACGTCTTAGTACACACATGTTCTGCTAAAAACCTCACATTTATTCATCACAACGATGATGCAAATTCGAGTTCCTCTGACTCAACTCTTCCACAGCCACATGCAATCTCTTACCAAAAGCCTCTATGTGCCTAAGATTCCCAAAGTGATCATATGTGAATTTAATGTCTTTAATGGGAAGCCTTATTGTTGTTGATAATGATAATCATATTTGAATGTGGAAAAGGGAACTGGAACTATGCAATATGGCCAAGTGCCAAGAATGACTTTGTAATTGTGATCACTAGTGACAATGAATCGAAAGGATATGAAAGAAGCATGATGTGAGATAATTAACTAAAAAAGGTAATGTCTTGGGTGAGACGGCCTAGCCGATTGGGCCGTGATCGGATGCCATGCCGCGCACATGGTGGTATTGTGATGGAAATTATGATGAAATTGTTGTTATGGTTGACTTGAAATTGACTTGAAAAGTTATGTGATATTTACCTTGGTGTTTTAATATTATTTGAAGTTCTTATTGAATTCTTGACTGTTCCTCTTGTATTATTAAATAGATCCAGGTGGTTACATAGCAGGCAGTGTTGATCAGCGATAGTAGCACATCCTCTTCCCAGCAGACTTGGTGAGTCCCACTTCATCCCGGGGTTACGTACTATATCTTTTGCTCAGATATTATCATGTCTAAAGGAATAGCTTTGGCCTTGTCGCCGACACTATCATAAACTCTTTTGTATCTTTTAGATGCTCCGTAGACACTATGTGAGTTGTACATGGGTGATAGAAAAGTTAAACAAGTTATGTTGTGTAATTTGAGACTTAATAGTGTAGTAACTAATGAAACGATTTAATGTTGTATGTATGAATTTCCTACTGTCAAATTAATGAAATAGTGTCTTCTCTTGATCATGGGTGAGTTGGGTAGAAAGTATCTAACAGGCTTGCTCGATCGGGTTTACTCGGTCGAGCATCGGTTGCGCTTCTCGGGGTTAGGGCGTGACACTCAATACTTTCTTTTAACTTATACCGGAGTCTTCTACAGCTGTATGATTGTCAACATATATGCTACATGGATAATACTCTGACATCTTAGGTGCGTTCATAACATAACTAACTCTGGATCATTGATAAAATAATTCCTTTCGTTCCTTCTCAGCTTTCTTTAAACGTAATCTATTACTTTTCTTGGTCTTTCTGCCCGCTTGTTGTGTGCATACTTAGCTTATCTTAGTTCCCACGCATACCGGAATTTTTGTACAACTCATATGATCTCGAATATTACTTTTGATTTTACTTTCCGTTCATTAGCCATGGTAGGTGCCACTTTCCTATGTAGTGCATACAATGTTGTAGTGAGACTAGTTTTACATGACCATTTCTCCATTAAGTTACTATGTTTAGGTTGAGGCTTTCTTCCTTATTTCCTCAGCTAGTCTTTCATTGTAGTACTTAGGGAGGACCCTATGACTCTTATAAAGATGCGAGCTTATTACATCGTATACTCGACGAAATGTTTGATGCCCTTCCTTGCCTATAATTGTCCGTAGTAACTTACCTCCACGCCCTTGTGCTTGTAGGGTTGCTCCTGAACTGATATTTTGACAGTCTTCCCAGTGGTACTCTCTTTTATTTTCATAATACTCATACGGTACCTTTAATTACCCCAACTCCTATCTGAAATATTTTTTTCCAACAATTGCGATCTCGTATCTGTGAGACTGAATTCCCTATACTGGGGTTCAATAAATTTATCTTGCGCGATCTATTGATTTATTTGTATCCTCTTGTCTAGACATAATTAGACTCTTCCAGAATCAACTGTTAACTATCGTTTGTTCATTCTCATATCAATATTTCGCGTAATCGTTCTTGGGTTTTTCCTTTGTTTTAACTTACGACTGGCACTGGCTCTTTCTTTATCAATAACATCCCGGGCCAGAAGCCTTACTTCCTCTCCTTGCATCGTGCTTGCATAATGTTCTGGAATCGTAGCATATCTGTAGGATTTGAATAACTGCAATCTCATCCCCTTTTCAATTTTATTGCATTTCCTTTACCATTCCATAGTTACTAAACCACTTTATTCTGACTTAATGCCACATCACTCCATATTCCCTTCTTTAAGGGAGTACTAAGATTTAGTGATACGATAATCTACATATAGATGTTTTACATCTTTATCTTTGGCCTCTTTTCACATCATCGATGACTCTTACTTGCCTTGCGAAAATCCTTCTGTACCAAGGATAACAAAATTCCTTACTCATGAGGGTGACACTTAGTCTAACTGGCACACATAGTCCCTTAAGCTTAACTTTGCTCACATTGCTTGCTTTAGCGAAGTGTCTTACTGAATGACCTTTAAAGATTATTCTTCTGTCGTCCATTCTATTATCGCCGGAATGCAATCTTTGAAATTCTCATGATGCCGACTATTATCAAATCACGCAGTCCCTAAGTCATGTTTAGTTTACCTTGTTCACCAGCCCATACTGATTTGTATTACTCTGGGGTGTAGCGTTTCCTTCCGGTAATCATGCTAGAGTCATGAACTTATTTCTTTTCCCGAATTGTAATACTGATAATCTTCATTAACTGGGTATCTCATACCCACCTTTACCTTGCTTCTTTTACTTGCTAAAACTTGTGTCTACCTTTTGATTCTCTTATTCCTTTTTACCATACGAGTGGATAGATATTTTTGCCTTAGGGATCCTTATCAAGAAGCTTACACGTCTTAGTACACACATGTTCTGCTGAAGACCTCACAGTTATTGATCATAAGCATGATGCAAAATCGAGTTCCTCTAACTCAACTCTTCCACAACCACATGCAATCTCTTACCAACTACCTTTTGGATGTAGGTATCGTCTTATTACGAATAAAATAGAATTAAGGAGTTTAAATTCTTACCACTGAGCTCTACCACATGATCTAGAGTATGCAGAAAGAGTGACAATCCTAAAAGCCCTATAGGGTACTGCTTATAAGTGTGGGGCACAACACACCCATAAACAAGACACTACTAGACACGGCTTGTAGACTACATAGGATAGAACGGCTCTGATACCACTTTTGTCACGACCTAAACCGATGGGCTGCAATGGGCACCCGGTACCTTACTCAACCTAGTACCAACATAACATATCTCTCGTATCATACTATCATAGGTAAATGAGCCATAGAGGTTGTCGTGAGATAAGTAGAATAAAACATGAGGAAATACTCGACATTGGATGACCCAACATGTAATACAAACTTATACATTTCACATACCGGCCTATAAGACCAAAATGATCGCTCGTACACTGAACATAGGCCGACAAGGCCATACAATCTTTCATGTATATGACATATATCTGCAAGCCTCTAAGAGTATATAAATACCATAAAGGTCGGGACAGGGCCCCGCCATACTAATCAATACATGTCCAAATTATACTGACCAAATAAGCAACTCCGTAGTAAATGGAGTGCACGAACACCTTCTGCTGAGCTGATAGCCTAGTTGGAGGACTCTCAACCTATCTATTGGGACCTGCGAGCATGAAACGCAGCATCCCAGGGCAAATGGGACATTAGTACAAATAATGTACCGAGTATGTATGGAGTGAAAATCAGTTAATAAAAGACATGAGAGACACATGGAGAAAACGACTCAACATGTAAGTCCAAATAGCTCTGTAAATCATTTCATATTTATAATATCATGCATGTGCGTATAAATGTCATACCAGGCATAGCTATATGTGTACATAACATCATCAAGCCTCTGAGGGCATCCCATCATATCATCTCGGCCACTGTGGGCAAAATCATCAACATATACCAGTTGATCAGGTAGCGGTGCATATATAATGCCGTAACCTTTTTCCATATCCCATATACATATAATATATGCGTATATAATGCCATCTGGTCATGGCTCAATGTACATGTATAAATGACTAAAATGCATAAGAAATACGTTAATAAGATTTCTCGGAATGTTATAAGCTCAATATGCCTTTCGGATAAACTTTATCAAGTACGTATTTCTCTGAGACCCATGAACAGAAGATATAATAATAATTCACATGGGGAATCAAGAATATAGGCACCCCTANCCATCATATCATCTCGGCCACTGTGGGCAAAATCATCAACATATACCAGTTGATCAGGTAGTGGTGCATATATAACGCCGTAACCTTTTCCCATATCCCATATACATATAATATATGCGTATATAACGCCATCTGGTCATGGCTCAATGTACATGTATAAATGATTGAAATGCATAAGAAATACATTAATAAGATTTCTCGGAATGTCATAAGCTCAATATGCCTTTCGGATAAACTTTATCAAATACGTATTTTTCTAAGACCCATGAACAGAAGATATAATAATAATTCACATGGTGAATCAAGTACATAGGCACCCCTAGCACTTCTATGAATAGAGTTATTTATGAAAGTTGCGCATTTACTCGTTTTGTTTGTATCGTATGGATCATGCCAAAAGAAAAGAAGGGATAGCCTTAACATACCTAAGCTGATTCTCTTAACAATCCCTCTAACACACGTCTTTTGCGAAAAACACGTAACGGCGGATTGGAGTAGGGAAAAATCGGTATTATATTCTTGAGAAAGATTGTACCGTTCTCCCTTGGAATTTGCAATTCACGCTGCTATAGCATTGTGAAGTTTCAAACGAATTATTTGAGTCTCATTCGTTACTTAGCAAGCTTAGCAAAACATAACATCCCAGTTAATGATTTAGGAAGATCTCTTATAACTTGTGGGTTTTGGGCCCCACTTGATAAGGATGAGTTTTGCCCAACAATCCCCTAAAATGCCACCTAATATCCAAACCAAAGAGTCACTTATCACCTAATTGACTTGCTGCCATGTTTGGGCCCCTTTACGATTATCCACAATTTTTCCAATTGCTTTGCTAACTCATTAATCTCCCACTAACCAACAATTAATTAATTACCCATATAATTAAGAATTATCTCAAATTACATAAAATACTAATCACTTTTAACACACTTTATACACCTTACTATCATGGTCATGTCGTACCTTGTACGGCACTAGTCCATAAATACAGATATTATAGCTTGGACCGTACATTATCTCTAAATGTCAAACTTCGACGAAACTCATTTTCTTCCACTCGTTTACCCTCTGACCTTCACGTCTTTACTTATCACTTATTATAAATAGCATAATACTTATAACCTCAAAATAATCTTGTCCTTGAACTGATGCCAATTATCTTATGACAAATCCAATGTACAATACTACGAGGTGTAACGTCGATGTAATACTATGAGGTGTAACAACAACTAGGTACCTCTTATAAGCCAATTACCCATTAACTTCACCTTCAATAGTTTCCACCAGAACGATAGTCAAAGGAATTCCAACAGCCTTCTGGAACCTAGATACATGATGCATCGGGTGCATGGAGGACAACAATGGGAAAACATCATATCATAGTTTGGCCTATTTCCTTCAATATTCCATAAAGCCTAATGTGACTACATATACTTTACCTTCATTAACAATTCACCCAATATATACATAGAGACAATCTTGAGAATAACCCGTTCACTTTCTTCAACTCTAAATTCCTACGCCGAACACCCAAACTAAACCTTTGGCAACCTCCAACAATTACTCTAAAATGTGCTAGCACAAATATGATCATAAAATTTCCTATCCAATATATTTGATCACAGGATGATGCTTCTTCTTTGACATGTTTGAATCTTCAACCCCCATAGGTTACTATAAATAGGAACAACGAGGTCTGAGATTTGGCTGGATTTTTTCAACAATCCGTCATTGTGCTGAGCAATACATTTCAGGAGGTTATATCCTAAGAGACATGAAGGTTACTACAAGTAGTGCTAACATGGTTAATCATTGTGATGACATCATTGATTCGACAAATGAGGCATAGAGTTGGCTAGTAGGCATTGATAATGTAGGGACCATGTTCATGATTCTGAGATTTAAAACAAATGAGTCATTTTAGAAATGTTACATATGGGAGGGATGGTCGGGAGGATAAAGACATTAGCATCAGTTATTCTTGGAAGACTAAGAGTCATGAAAAGGACATCAACAGTTATTTCATTCCATATATGCCTTGTTCGGCAATAGTAGGCCTCAAAGAGAAATAGCCAAGTACGTGATACCAGTCGCCTCTTGAAATGTAGGAAAAATCCGTTTATCTCAAAATGAGAATACTCTGGCACCCTGAATGTGATATGGGTTTCAAAATACATATAGTTGCATTACGCTCTTAACAGTATTTGACACAAGGAATCTACGCCACAAGCCCACGAGGTTGAACACTTGTGATACTATTATCATTCTGACAGCTTAACCCTTCATGATAGTTTATCCTATACGTGGACTAAAGATACGACATACTTGTCTTTCAAATCAATATACTGATCATATGTGCTAGAATCTAAAACATCCACCTGAAGTGGGGAGGGAAAAGTCGCGGTAAGGATGCTTAACTTTAAACCACACACAAGTGAAACAATGTAGCTAGGACATCTTAATGTTGGAATGAAATCATGTATTGGTTAGAGAGCATGAACACTTTGCTATGAGCTAGACATGTTGTTTTCCATAACAGCTCTCAAGCTGCAATACCAGGCCACTTCATGGGCAACTGCAATACTAGGAACAAAGTGAGTTACTCACTGAGGCATGATTTATGTTGACATGAAAGTCATACCGAGATGGGCAAACAAAAAGATCTTCATGTGACGAATTTGTAAAAATCTCAAATTTCCCAAAAACATTTATACAGACAAGTGGCCCCTTTTAATTGACATTTACACATATGATACGTGCTGGGATATGCTCTCATGTTACTAGACAGTGAAAAGGATTCATGATAATATTCACAAAGGAGTGAAGTGATTGTTCAAACCATAGGATGCACATACACCGGAGACAAAAAAGAGTGGCTCAAGAAGGATCTCAACACTAGGCTTCTATACATTGGATTTGATACCATATACGTAAAATTTATGACGGTGCATGCATAAGCATTAGTGAGCAGATATTATCCATTTGAATCAAAGGGTTATTGTAAGAAATTCATTAGGTATAGTCCTTTTTTGAGAATGTAAGGAAGCAATGGGAAGCATTAACCTAGGGTTATAAATCATTCCAAGGAAATTATTATAGAACTCAATTCCTCACGAGTTTGTAAATAAGAGAATTTGTGATAGAGTGGCTTCAAGAATAATGCGTCTCGTTTAGAAAGTAAGTACATGAAATGTTTTGTGATTCAGCTTCTTATTAAGACCATGTTTATGAAGGTTCTTCAACATGGATGTACATATACAACAAGGAAAAATTATGTGTGTTCATAATGATGTACTAAGGAGTGACTTACTTCAAGACTTTAGATTGACGGGGCAGTGCCTTAACGGAATCCCCTCGACTCCACATCCGTAACATACATTGGTACCATAGTGACATACACCCGAATGACATCTCGTATACTTCACGCAACAAGGATGAGGTCCACTAAACCGACTCGCCCCACTGACCTGATATTTACCCTTTTTGCATACATCATAAACATTCCCCCTATCCTTCCTCCAAGACCATGTGATGGGATTAACAATCTTTGCAACATCTCATTGTAAGGACTTTTGGAATTTCCCAAATCTAGCACCCCTAACACGCTTCTGAGCATACTCACAACATGAGGCAAAATGTTCTCGCCTGCATATCGAGCAGACCGGGATGGGTGTATCCAACATAAGGGAATTTGTTCTTCTTGTGCCACCTCTTTCCATAACCATAACATATTTCAAGAATCATCCAACATAAACCCGAGTGTCTCTTCTTTTATATCAAACATTCTGGCTTATTGATTCCAATAATCCTCTTTCATATCTTAGGTGCTCTCACCACATAATCTGGTAGTGCAGTGACATTAATAGGAACAAGGATACTTTCCCTGGTAACTGGCTCTTTCATTTCCTCTTCGTTGCCTCGAACCCGTGGGTTACTCATATGGAAAATGAGACATGACGAGGAATTTAGCTTCCTATTTTGAGCTTTACAGCATTATCTGGAATACCAAAGAAGGATGAAATTCCTAAATTTCCAAGTAGCCTCTTCATTATAGATGTGGTCGACAACACACCGATAAGAAGTACTCTACTAGACACGGCTCAGAGACATCCTAGGACACTTTAAAACCTTAGGCTCTGATACCAAGTTTGTCATGCTCGAAACTCGGGGAGCGCGGCCGGCGCTTAAACGAGTGAACCCGGCCGAGCAAGCCTATTAGATTTCCTTCTACCAAAACTCATCCATGAATAAAAAGGGGACGCACTCCATTAACCAAGCACTAAAAAGATTCCATTAACCAAGCACTAAAAAGATTCCATTAACAACTCCTATTTCATTTCCATTAGCAGCTTCATTCATAATTTCCAAATTATTACAACTCTATAGATATAAAGAAAAATATGTTTGCCAAATACCAACATTTCTAGCTCAATTCCCCATATCAAACACCACCCACAACGTGTCTACGGGGCCTTTAAGTATAACAGAAGAGTAGTATGGAAGTGTCGGTAACAATGCTGCGGCTATACCTTAAAGGACAATGTACAACTCAAATGACATCAGGCCCAGAATAAAGTGGGGCTCACCAAAACCTGCTGAATAGAGAGTGACTGCTAACCAGTACCATAGCTGCCCGCTGATGAACCACCTGCGTCCATTGAAGATGCAGCGCCCCGGCACAATTGACGTTAGTACATATGGAATAGTACTAGTATGTAAAGCTAATTGTCCTCTTTCAAAATAGAATGCCAATATAAAAGGGAAACCAATTGAAACAACAATCAACAATCAATGATATCCAATTTCCAAGTTAAAACATATTAATTTCCAAAATACGAAGATAATATTATTTTTGGTTGGGAGATCTTTAGCACCGGTATACCACTATTCACAATATCACCATTCANCACAATGGACGTTAGTACATATGGAATAGTACTAGTATGTAAAGCTAATTGTCCTCTTTCAAAATAGAATGCCAATATAAAAGGGAAACCAATTGAAACAACAATCAACAATCAATGATATCCAATTTCCAAGTTAAAACATATTAATTTCCAAAATACGAAGATAATATTATTTTTGGTTGGGAGATCTTTAGCACCGGTATACCACTATTCACAATATCACCATTCACAATACCAATTTTCACAATACCAATATTCACAATACCAATACCACCATACTTTTAGCATGGAGTTCGATCATGACTCGATCGGCTAGGCCATCTCATTAAAGACTTCAACAACCATCACTCTCAATACCAATACCACCGTACTTTTAGCACAGAGTCCGGTCACGACCCGATCGTCTAGGCCATCTCACTAGAGACATAAATCACAATCAAAATTTCAATTACAATTTCCAGCAAAATCACCACCAACTGTGTTGCATGGTGTCCGATCACGACCAGATCGGCTAGGCCATCTCACCACAATGTGGTGTGGATCGACATCATCCTTTTCTATCAATCATCTCATTCCAATTAAGGTGAATAACGTTATCACATCAATCTTATCCCAAATAAGGGGAATAACTATATCACATTAATCTCATCCCAAATAAGGGGAATGATCACAATCCACTCATATACCGGCACATGTAGTTTCGAGGTTAGGTTATTTCAATATACCCTTCCTCGGTGACTATCGATACTCCCAAAACAATTTTTTGATTTGCATAGAAAGGAAACAACACTACAAATGCATTTACCTTATAACCTTTCACACCATTTATAGCCTCATTGGCATTTTCATCCTCTTACAACATCATTATCTCATTGGCCTTCTTGGCTATACATATGATTCTTCATTCATGGCACAACGGACGTATTTCATATTCCCCACCTTCATTTCTATCTTTTCATGGATCGCCATCATAAATATCAACATATATAATATTCCAAAAATCACAATTTTAACTTCATTAAAAATGAAAAATTTAAGCACAATAGATTTCTTTCCAAGAAATGGAGTAAAATGATTGACAATTGAAGCACAAGTTAAAATTATAAACAAGTAACACACCATTTATTCTTGAATTACTTTCCCCGAAAAGGGCAATACACAATTTCCTCTCACGATTATGTAAGAACGCAAAACATATTTAAAATACTCATAAATAGCATTAGTTAAAACTGCCACATTTGGGCATGCCTTGAGTACATACGCTTTTTGGAAAATCTATCTTCGAAGTCAATTCGGAATAGTTGAATCAAGTATCATTTCATAACGATTCTCACATCATTTCATTTCATTGGCACCATTGGCCACAAGTATAACTTTCATTCTTGGCACAGTGGCCACACTTTATATCTTCAACTCACTTCTTTTACTTTCAAGCATCTTTATAGATTATCAACAACAAGGCAATTCCAATCAAGCCTTCATGTACACATATGAGTAATAAAGAGTCTTAAGCATATCGAGTTTTTCTCACACAAGTTGGAATCATAACTTTCATTTGAAACACGACTCAAAGCCATAAAATTTTAATGCACATATCATTCTTGAACACATTCCCGAAGGATAACATAATGTGATAGGAACATTCAGAACACATTTTGAATATATAATTCTTGACAATTTGCTTATTCGAGGCAATAAAATTTATTGGGAACATCTCGGAACATAGAATAAGGAACTTGAGACAATCATAGTTGAAACTTACGGGAACGTCATGGAATTCAATTCTAAAAGAGTAGTTTAGCCAACATACCTCACTTTGAGCTTTTCTTAAATTACTACAACGTTCCGGAAATTCTAGCAATCCCAATCTATTTTGAGACATGATAAAATTGAACAGAAATTAGGAAGATATTCATGGTTTCAGTTCATTTGAGCATTTTATCAAACATTAGGTGTGCAAAGTTTTCTACAAGGTTCTTCTACAAGAATTCATTCACTCCTCAACCCAATCTTTACTTATTTTAGCTCAACAATCATCCCACAAACCTTATTGGTACAAGCATGTATAATTAATACTCTTACACCCAAGAATCATACTCTGAATCACCCATCTTTTACCCCAAACTCGAAATTGAAGATTAGGGGTTTGAATATTACCTCTTGAGTGAAGATCTTGTGAGATTTCCTTGTTGAATTTTAAGGCTTGAACAAGATCTTGATGAACAAAACACTTCATCTACTTCCTCTATCTAGAACACTCTCACTTCTCTCTAAAATATTAGGTTTTAGCTTAAGAAATGACTTAACCCCTCTCTCTACCCGGCCGTGGGGTTATTTAATGGGCTCCTAAATGTGCGGCTGTGCACCTGGGCAAGTGGCTGCACATCTAGCCGTGCACACAAGGAAGAAACTCCCAAATATGGACGGTCGTGCATCTGGGCGCTCTTATGATATAGGTCCAGCAAAATGGCCATACATTTCTGTAGAAATATCCAAATGATTAACGGTTTAATGAGTTGAAAACAAGACATAAAAGACTTTAATTTTATAGGTGGATCACCATCTAAGTCATTATATGGAGGGAGTTCTATTCATTTGAAGTCGGGTCTTGTGCCAATTTAAACATCGTTTCCACTTAATGTATCCAACTTATTCCACACAAGTTCTTGCCATTCACAAAACTCCTTAGTATATTCCAACACACATTAAACATACATTATCAATTCAAAATGATGTGGCTCTATCCCATAGGTATCCTTTAATGCTCAAATACGTTATTCCCAAATACCATTTGCGCACTTTAAAATCTTAAATCATTAGGAAATTTTTACGGGGCCTACATTGACTTTTTGATATCAGAGTCGAACTCTGATTCTAGAAATTTGAATAGGTCAGTTATGTCATTTATGAATTTTGTGCAAAATTTGGGGTCAATCGGATTTGAATTGATAGGTTTCGGAATCAAATGTAGAAGTTGGAATTTGTTAGTTTTCATTAGGCTTGAATTGGGGTATGATTTATGTTTTTAGCATTGTTTGATGTGAGTTGAGGCTTCGACTAGGTTCGTATGATATTTTAGGACTTGTTGGTGTATTTATTTGAGGTCCCGGGGGCGTCGGGTGAGTTTCAGATGGTTAACAGATCGAATTTTGGACTTGGAGTTTTGCTAATGTTTTTCTAGTGCACTGTCTGGTTTCCTTCTATGGGATTGCATGAGAAGGTCCACGATCGCGTAGGTAAGTCCGCGATCACGAAGCTGTTGGCCAGAAATACTGCATGAACGTGTGGATTAAGCCGCGTTCTCACAGGGTGAAGGAGGGAATTGGAAAATTCATGCGTGGTGCTATGCGATTGCATGTGGCTGTCCGTGGTCGCGTAAGGTAGAGAAAGCTGTGCTTCGCGATCGCGTAAGGTAAAATTTTGGCAGGGGAAAATTGTTCTTCACGATCTCGTGAATTGGTCCGCGATCGCATAGAGCAAATGACTGGTCAGCAAAACTTAAGTTCCAAAAATGAGACTCCATATTTGACGATATGGACTTTGGGGAGATGTGAATTTTGGGAGATTTTCAAGGGAAGATTCGGGGTAAGTGTTCTTAACTCAATTTTGGTCAAATTACCGATTCTATAGTTATTTTAGCATTTAATTGGTGTTTAAAGTTGGAAAACAGCTATGAAAACTCTTAAGGTTAAATTGAAGATTTGAGGGACAAGTTGCATGCTGATCAGTATTATGTAAATAGTCGGATCTGGATGGGAAAGCGCTAACTTTTATTTGTTTGCAAAAACTGAAGCCTGGTGGAATAACCTTGCACCCTGTGATAACAATCATGTGAGGAGGGTATTGGGTAACCTGCCATCTTTGCTGAATATTCAACCAAAGAGGGAACTGATCGAGGCTGCTACCATGTTCTGGGGTGAGAAGAGAGTCATTTTCAAATTTAGCAATATAAACATGGCTCCTCTCCTGGAAGAAATGGGGGGTTTCACCAAGTTACAACGGGATAGTCCAGGACTATTGGTGATAGAAAATCGCACTCCACGCAGTTTCCTGAAAATGTTGGGTTTTAACTAGAATGATAAACTGGTCTGTCGGATAAAATTGTACATCCCCTTTGAATTTCACTATGAGCGTTATGGGCATAGAAAATCATATTGCCTTCATCATTAAGAGCTAGCCATTACCTATTTGGGATGGGTGCACCGCAGTGCTTATGTTTTCATTATCACGACCCAAACCAATGGGCCGCGACGGGCACCCAGTACCTTACTCAACCGAGTACCAATATAACATATCTTTCTTATAACATCTTCATATACACGTGACATACGGGCCTAATAGGCCAACATCATCATTTATAAACTTAAAATATAGGCCGACAAGGCCGTACAATCGTTCATGTACACGACATATGTCTACAAGCCTCTAAGAGTACATAAATGTCATTAAGGTCGGGACAGGGCCCCGCCATACTAATCAATACATGTCCTAATCATACTGACCACATAAGCAACTCCGGAATAAATGGAGTGTACCAACATCTTTCGCTGAGCTGATCGCATACTTGGAGGACTCTCGACCTGTCTATCACAACATATGGCAATGAAACGCAGCGTCCCCAGGTAAAAAGGGATGTCAGTACAAATAATGTACCGAGTATGTAAGGAATGAAAATCGGTAAATAATAGACATGAGAGAAACATGGAGTAAAAGACTGCACATGTACTTCGGCATAGCTTTGTGACTCATTTCATTTTTATAACTTCATGCATATGCTTATAAATGTCATACCATGCATAGGTATATGTGTTCATAACATCATCAAGCCTCTGAGGGCATCCCAACATATCATTTCGGCCACTGTGGGCAAATCATAACCGTATACCAACTGATCAGGTGGTGGTGCGTATATAACGCCGTAACCTTTTCCCATATCCCATATACATATAATATACATATATATATATATATATATACACATGTATATAACGCCTTTTGGTCATGGGTTAATGTACATGTATAAATGCATGAAATGCATAAGCAATACGTTAATAAGATTTCATGAATATCATAAAATTAATATTCCTTTCGGACAAACTTTATCAAATACATATTTTTCTGGGACCCATGAACAGAGGATGTAATAATAATTCACATGGGGAATCAAGAATATAGAAACCTCTAGTATTTTTATGAATAGAGTCATTTATGAAAGGTGCGTATTTGTCTTGTGTCGTTTGTATCATTTGGATCATGCCAAAAGGAAAGAAGGGATAGCCTTAACATACCTGGAGTAGGGAAAACTTCATATGATATTCTTGGAAAAGGTTGCACCGTACTTCTTTAGAACCGCAAAATTTTACGTTGCTACGGTTCTAACGATTCTCGTTGGAATTGTTTGGTTGCAAGAAGTTTGGTTGAAATCGCGTAAGAATTGCTTGAAAGAATCACGTTGTTAAGGTGCTTAAGGAATTTTCTCACTTGAATTCTTGAATTCTTTCGTGAATATCTGTTGCCTACTTGCGTGAATATCTGTTACCTTTCTCTTGAATTAGAAAGGTCAATTCTATGAAACTTCGTATGAATTCTTGAGGGATTTTATGATATGACTAAAGACTAAGCCACATATTAATAAATATGCCACTTTGCCACTCAATTATAAGAGTTATAATTTGGACAAGGCCTTGCTCCCACATGACATCCTTTGTCTTATGGCTTTCTTGATAACACTTCTTCAACTAGATGAGATAAGGTGCAATTCTCTTAAATGTTGCCACCTTGCAATTATAAGGTAAAAGTCACTTAAATGAAAGAAAGGGGCTGCCACGTTTTGGTCTTGTTAGGCCTTATCCCATATCTCTAATTAATTAATCACTAATTGTTAATTAACTAGTTAATTCCCCCATTAACCAATAATTAACTAATTACCCACATAACTAAGAATTAGCTCAAGTTACTTAAAATACTACTCACTTTTAACATACCTTATACACCTTACTATCATGGCCATGTGGTACCTTGTATGGTACTAATCCATAAATACCGGGTATTTTAGCTCGGGCCATATTTTATCCCAAAATGGCAAACTTTGACGAAACTCATTTTCTTCGATTTGCTTACCCTCTCACCTTCACGAATTTACTCATCACTTGTTTGAAATAGCATAATGCTTATAATTGCAAAGTAATCCCATTCATGAACTTACGTCGATTAACTTACGACGAAACTTTATCGTACGAAAATATGGGATGTAACATCATCCCCCCCTTTGGAACCTTCGTCCTCGAATGTTGACTGATGCACTTATCATTTTAGTAACTTATGTCTTTTGAATACATTAGTACTCTTCTAGTACACTAGGCAGCTATTCTTTGAATAAATCTAAATGCTAGGGCATCCCCTCCTTTTAGGCCTCTTTCTCACAGCACGACTTGTGGTCGGAATCCTTCCAATCTAGTAATTGTTGCTACCTTCTATCATGCAGCCTGTATGACTCTGACCTTGTAAATGCGCCTATGCGACTCTTTCCTTTAGCTTTTAGCCAATCTCTATGTTACAACCCAAATTCGCGTACCTTAGATCATGCCGTAAGTTAGTCCACGTAAATCCAAG
>AWOL01S0006894.1:0-23292 GCA_000715115.1 Nicotiana otophora | reverse complement strand
ACGCTCGGGCCGAGTATGGTACTGGGTGCCGGCCACGTCCCTTCAGGTTTGGGGCGTGACAAATACGAGGCAGAGGATACATGTTATTCACTGTAACTTTGTTCAACTAGAGATAATCAATGCACATACGCATAGAACCATCCTTTTTCTTCCCAAACAAGACATGAGCACCCCCAAGGTGACACACTAGGCCGAATGAAGCCCTTATCAAACAACTCCTGTAACTGCTCCTTCAACTCCTTCAATTCAGGAGGAGCCATACGATATGGAGGAATAGATATGGGCTGAGTGCCCGACAATAAATCAATGCCAAAATCAATATCTCTGTCGGCCGGCATGCACAGAAGATCAGCTGGAAACACATCTAGAAAGTCCCTCACTGTTGGAACTGACTTAACTATAGGGGTATCAATACTGACATCTCTCACATAAACTAGATACGCGTCACACCCCTTCTCAACCATTCGTTGAGCCTTAAGAAATGAAATAACTCTGTTGGGAGTATACTCTAAGGTACCTCTCCACTCTAATAGCGGTAAACCTGACATAACCAATGTAACAGACTTAGCGTCACAATTAATAATAGCATCATGAGGCAACAACCAGTCTATTCCCAAGATAACATCAAAGTCTACCATGCTGAGTAATAATAAATCGGCTCTGGTCTCAAAACCACTAAGAGAAATCAAACATGACCGATACACACAGTCCACAACAAGAGAATCTCCCACAAAAGTAGACACATAAACAGGGGAACTCAAAGAATCCCGAGATATACCCAAATACATGGCAAAATAAAAGGACACATAGGAATATGTAGAGCCTGGGTCAAATAATACTGATGCATCTCTATGATAGACCGGAACAATACATGTGATGATAGAGTCGGAAGCAACTGCCTCTATACGAGTTGGAAGAGCATAATATCTGGCATGGCCTCCCCCTCTAGGGTGACCTCGACCTCCCCAACCTCCACCTAGAGCTGGCTGAGCAGGTGGGGCGGTAGATTGTGCTGGAATCATAGCCTGAGGACCTGGTGGAGCACGTGGTAGCTAGGAAGTCTGTGGAGGTTCACCCCTCCTAAGTCTTGGAAAATCCCTCACCATATGGCGAGTGTCGCTACACTCAAAACAACCACTCGGAGGGCGTGCTGCTGTGACTGACTCGGGCCAAGTCTGCAGGACTAGCCGTTAAAACCCCCCCGAGTAGGAGGCACACTAGATACTGACGGTGCATAATATGGCTCCCGGGGCCTAGTAGGGGCTGGAACACCACTGGAGGCAGGAAGAGCTGAATGAACTAGGCGACTCACATAACCCCTACTATGTCGAACTGTATCTGGGGCACGAGTACCACTGTAAGTGCCAGACTCTCGAGACCTCTTGGCCTCCCTCTCCTCTCTATCATGCGCAAGCATGCACCCTAATCTCCTGGTAATACTCACAAACTGCTGATAAGAAACATCCATCTCCAACTCCCTGGCCATACTAATCCGGATACTGGGGTGGAATCCCTCAATAAACCGTCGAACCATCTCTCGAAATGTAGCAACCAAGACCGGTGCATGTCAGGCCAAATCACTGAAGTACACTGCATACTCTAACACATTCATACCACCCTGACGTAGCTACTCAAACTCCGTGCGCCATGAGTCCCTGACGCTCTGAGGGACATACTCTCTCAAAAACATATCTAAGAACTGAGTCCATGTAAGTGAAGCTACCTCATCGTGACTACTCAACTCATAAGTACGCCACCACTGATAGGTTGCTCCAATAAGATGGAAGGTGGTAAAAGAAACCCCACTCGTCTCTACTACGCCCATAGTATGGAGAATACAATGACACTCCTCCAGAAAACCCTGAGCATCATTTGTAGCCAATCCGCTGAAGGTAGGTGGGTGGTAATTCTTGTACCTCTCAAGTCTAACCTCAGAAGAGGCAATCCTAGTCTCGTGCTGAACCGGAACTACCGGCTGCATAGGGATGAACTCTGGGGCTTGGTCAACTTGGACCCGCTACTCAGGAGTATGGGCTGCGGGAGTATGTGCCCCTCGCCCGGCCTGAGATATGACAGGAGCAAGTGGAATCAATCCATCCTGAGCTAAGGTGCTGAACAAGCTCAGAAACTAGGCTAGAGTCTCCTGGAGAGATGGTGCAGCAATATGCACCTCAGGTGCCAGCCCTCCAGTTGGAGCTGCTGGGGGCTCCTCTGTCGCACCGCGCGTGGGTGCTATGGCTGCAGCGCGTGGTCGTCCTCGGCCTTTACCCCGGCCCGGCCTCTCGCGGCTCTAGAAGGGGTAGTGGGTGCCTAGTCATCAGATCCTCCGGTACAGGTCCTCACCATCTGTGAGAAAGAATATAATACAGAAGTTTAGAATTTTTGATGTCAATACATTTTGCACGATAAGGAATCAAAGAAGTATTTGTTTTTCCAAACAGTTCCATAGTATCCCAAAGATAAGTACAAACGTCTTCGTACCGATCCACGAGACTCTAATAAACCATCTTGTGACTCACGACACCTATGAACCTAGAGCTCTGATACCAACTTCTCACGACCCAAACACCCCTCCGGAAGACGTCGTGGTGGCACCTACTTTCTATGACTAGGTAAGCCTAAATAATTTCAAAAATACCAATAATGGAAGCGAATCTTATCAACTAACTGCAATAGATACTGAATAACCAATAACAATGCCGCTCGGCATGTACATTAAACAACACGCTAGACGTACACAGCTTTCCCAAAACCCAAAACATCATGAGTCACAAGCTACATAAGGAAACTAGTATCTCTATACACTAGAGTCTAATAAAAGAAGTAAGGAAGGTAAATGACATAGGAGAGAATAGAGGGGGACTCCGAGGTCTGCGGATGCGGCAGATGTACCTTGAAGTCTCCGTACAGCAGCACGAACTCTCAGCAAATAGCGGGGCTGATAAGAAGTACCTGTATCTGCACACAAAACATGTGAAGAAAAGTAGCATGAGTACATTACAACGGTACCCAGTAAGTGCCAAGCCTAACCTCAGTAGAATAGTGACGCGGTCAGGTCCGGGCCCTACTAGGATAAAATAACGAGACAGATGATATAATAAAATGAAGTAAAACAGAGAATTTAACAGAAGGAATTCATAGAGACATAACAACACACAAACAATGTGATAACAACTGGGACGCTCCCGAAATACCATCTCGTAGTTCCAAAAGTAAATACTCAACAGGGGATCTCCCAAGATACCGTCTCGTAGCCCTAAAAGTAAATATGCGAGGAGATCTCCCGAGGTGCCACCTTGTAGTCTCAAAATTAAATGTACAGGGAGAACTCCCGAGTCACCGCCTCGTAGTCTCAAAAGTAAATATGCAGGGAGAACTCCTGAGGAACCGCCTCGTAGTCTCAAAAGTAAACACACAGCTCAAACTGATAAGTACAACAGTTAACAGCAAGATTTCTACAGTTGTACTAGTAAAGAACAAGGAAAAGCAAGGAATCAACAAGGCATGCTTCACAGAGTTCAAATAAGCAATTAAAGCACATAGACATGCAATATTAGACTAAACAGGATAGCTACACATATTGGAATAGCTCAATTAAGAGTTCAAAATAGACTAATACTCATTTAAACGATATAACTCAAATTAAAGGAAAAACATATTACTACTCAATAAAATAAATCGGGTTTTACAACAAATAGACCGTGTATGTACTCGTCACCTCACGTACACGACGCTCACATATCACAACAGTACCAAATCCTAAGGGGATTTCCCCCCACAAAAGGTTAGGCAAGCCACTTACATCGAACCAAGCTCAATCAATTAGTAAGAATGCCTTTTCCTTGATTATTCGACTCCGAATGGCCCAAATCCAGCCAACAACAATTACATATCATAAATACAACTATAATAGACTAATCTAATTAATGAAATCAAGACTAACAATAATTCTGAAATCCATCCTAAATATTCGTCCCGGGCCCACATCTCGAAATCGGGTAAAAATCACAAAATATGAACACCCAATCAACCACGAGTTCACCCATACAAAAATTACCAATATCCGACATCAACTCGACCCTCAAATCCTCAAATCAAACTCTTCAAATCCTTAGCCTCAACTCCCAAATTCCACCTTAAATACACACTAACTAGGTGAAAAAATAAATGGGGAAGCAAAATTATTGATCAAAAAATAAGCACCAGGAACTTACCTCAAGAAATCCCTCAAAAATGCTCTCAAGAAATCGCCAACCCGGGATCAAAAATGAAGAAAATGACCAAAAATCTCGAAGCCTCACTTAGAAAGGTTCTGCCCAGGCATTTCCGCACCTACAGAGCCTGGGCTCGCACCCGTGCGTCTGCTTGTGCAGCGAAAAGAGCGCTTATGCGCAAACCACTTACTCCCCTCTGCCTCCGCACCTGCGATGAAGGGGTCGCACCTGTGAGTGCGCGCCTGCGGAATCCTTCCGCTTCTGTGCTCTCTCTTCGCTCCCGTGGTCAGCCTTGCGCATCTACGGGCATCACATATATAGCCTTTTCCACACACCTACAACCCCTGACCAATCAACCCAACTCCACTTCTGCGCCATATTTCCCACACCTGCGGTCAGCCTTGCGCAGGTGCAATTACACTAGAACTCGAAAATCTTCAGCAACTAGCCTAAGTCCAAATTCAAACCGTTAAGCATTCAAAACACACCCGAGGCCCCCGGGACCTCAACCAAATATACCAACCAGTCCTAAAAGACCATACGAACTTAGTCGAGCCCTCAAAACAAGTCAAACAACAACGAAACACGAATCACCCTCCAATCCAAACTTAATGAACTTGAAACTTCAAATTTCTACAACCGATGTCGAAAGCTATCAAACCACGTCCGATTGACCTCACATTTTGCACACAAGTCATAATTGACATTACGGACCTACTCCAACTTCCGGAATCAGAATCCGAGCCCGATATCAAATAGTCCATTAGCGGTCAAAATCTCCAAAAATTCGACTTTCTCCATTTCAATCCTAAATCAGCTACAGACCACAAATTCACAGTCCAGACATGCTTCTAAATCCAAAATCACCCAACGGAGCTAATAGTACTGACGAAACTCCATTTTGGAGTCGTCTTCACATAGTTCTGACTACGGTAAAAATCCTAAGACTTAATCTTCCGTTTTAGGGACTAAGTGTCCCAAATCACTCCGAAACCAAACAAAAGACCTCTCGGCAAGTCACATAAGCTGAAACAGATATGGGGAAAGCAAAAAATAGGGGATCGAGGCTATTACTCTCAAAATGATCGGCCGAGTTGTTACACTTATTAATCCCTTTAGGATTAATGCTAAATGAAAAGGGTTTCACTATGATCATTAATCTGTTTACTCTATTTGGCCTTACATTGTCTTTACTACATCCTTAATTACAGTATTTGTTATAGTCCTATTGGGCCTCATATTGGCTCTATCATACTCTTTGTCGTATTTGAATGTTATATTTTATTGGGCCTCATCACTAATATTTTCCTTTTCTTTTGCATATATAATCGAACTAGGTCTACTGAGTTCTCAAGAACTCTGGACCAAGTTCTACCCTGGAGCTCAAGTCGATGAAGGTTGTCACTGCTGTTTGAAATCTGATGCGCCAGCGTTTCTTTAGGCCCAAATTTCGAGTCCAGTTTCCCTTACCTTCCTCACTACTAGAAAAATTAAACTTGTTATTTGTTTCTATATATATTATGACACTAATAATATTGATTGAATGCTCTTATAATTCCTTAATCCTTTAGGAACCTAGGCAAGTCAACCTCCATAGGTAATAAAAAGGAATTACCATTACATTACAATCAATTATAAAACTTCAACCCTTTGATCATTTGTTTTGACTCTATAACATCTCATTTTTATTTCACACTAACCGTTTCTTTGAAGCTCCAAATATCTTTGAAAAGGAAGCAATTCTTCTTCTTAAAGATGGAATTGAAAGATGATTTCTAAGTCAGTTTTCTATAAACAAAAAAATGAAACACATTCGCATTCAGGGATTACTTCAACGAGCTTTCTTTTAAATATGGATACACAATTTGAAATCAATTTTTAAGGTATACCTGTGACCCATTTTTTAGTAGCCTTTACTCTATAGAGTTATATAAATAATCATACTATTAAAAGATAAAGTATTCAAAACATAGACACATCTTACATCTTTTCAAATCTTGTAGATGTAAACATTGTAAAGATATTTCCAAATCTTTTCAATCTTGTAGATGTAAACATTTTAAAGGCTTTTACAAATCAATCATATATCCTCTTTTAAAGGTACATGTACTATTTTTCTTTCAAATGTTAGACTTTAAAAAAGACATAGAGTAAGACACACTTTTAAGCACTAACTAAGTGGAATATAGATATCTAATTCCTTAAACCTAGTCTAAGTCCTATGGAGCAACCTCAGGTAGATTCTAGGGGGTGTCTAACACCTTCCCCTTAGAAGAATAAGAACCCTTACCCATTAATCTCACCGGTTAGCAGACTAATAGGGTAATAATCTAAGAATTGAATAGGTACCCTAGTATACCTTTAAATATTAGGTGGCGACTCTCTTTCATCAACAACGGCGAAATCACTAGGTGAATCTTGTTTTGAATCGTTCAAAATACGGTGCAACACCTCTTAAAGTTAGTTTTTAGAGTATTCGACATTATTGGAGAGGCAAAAGGCTACGCAACACTTGGAAGCACGAATCACAAGAGTTTTTCTCTCTGTTCTTGTTCAATCTGTAGTTTATTGCTTTTGAATATGATTATGATTGTTTATACAATTATGAGTAGCTAAAATTTCTCATCTAGGGTTTAATAGAACCTATTGGAGGATGATTTTCTACTGCATTTAATATAAATTTGCCTTTGAAGTTTCTCTACTTGTTCAACTATGTTTTCATTGTGGTTGATTGAAGAGCTCTCAATTAACTGTACATATTTAGTGTATATTTCTTGGAAATGGATACACATTTAGGTAGTTGTTTAACAACATCACTCCTAACATATATGAGGAATCAATACGGAGGGTTTAAAGGTGAGATTAGGAATAACGAAATCTTGGTACGATTATAGTGAGGGGTAAACTAGTGCCAAAGTACGACACCCAAAGTACTCACAATCAGTAGAGACTACTTAGGCCAATTTATAGGAAACATAGTGGGGAGGATTCCGAGAATAGGGGAAATCGTAACCCTAGACTTTTCCAATCTCCTCTACAACATTTGCTCTGTTAGTTATAAATTACCATATTTTAATTACTTTGCTCTTAGTTAGTAAACACTCAAGTCATTATTTAATATTTCTGAAGGTTGATTACTTGAATTCTTACAAAACTAGAATAGTAGGTTAATTTTTCGTGAGATTCGACATCGGACATGTAAACCAAATTATATTTGCAATTATCACTATACCTCATAGGAGACATAGTTGGGCGTGATCAAATTTTGGCGTTGTTGTCGTAGAATTAATGGTGTTATTAATTGCAATGAGCTGAATTGCTAAGATTCTTAATTTAGTCAACTTTCTTGACTTTAAATTTCATTATACTAAAATTCTAACGTTTGTAGTTTGTGTGTTACAGGTGCATGCTTAGAAACTACTCGAGAACTGGTGCAAACAGGAAAGAAAATGACAACAGCACCCAAGAGAGCAAATTTAATTAGATATGGGTGACGTTTTGGACAATCAAAATAACCAAAATAATGGGGATAACCTGAACAATCAGGGTGTGGCACCACTGGTGCCAGAGGAAGCCTTGTATGATTGGGTACAACCTGTCACTGAAATGTGGCAACCGCAATTGCAGTCCTTCGGATACAAGCAGAATAATTTCAAATCATGAACAACATGCTACATCTGCTGTAGAACAAGGTACCATTCTCCAGGTCTTACATTGAAGATTCATAGCAACACCTGAAATAACTTTTGTCAATTTGTGTCACTCGAAGGAAATCAAATGTGTAATCAGAAGCAATCAAATTTTTATTGTTCTCATTCTTAGTGATTGGAGCTTAATTCGCTCCCCATAAACTCCATCACCACTTGGAAGGAATTAGTAAAGAAGTTTTTGAATAAGTTTTACCCACCCAATAAGACTGCCAAGCAAGTTGATGAAATATTGAGCTTCAAGTAGAAACTAGCAGAAACATTGCAATAAATATGGGAGAGGTTCAAAGGGTGAAGTGTCCAAATCATGGCATTCTATATCAGATGTTGGGACAAAGACATAGGATTATCTATTTGAAAATATATATAACGCTCTGAATATAGTGAATTCCATTCCCTTTTTTTACGTATGTGCACGATTATTTCATAGGCAACTACGCCAGAGAGAGTATTCTATCTTGCTGGTGGAGTTGGAGAAGTCTGTGCTCTTGTGGCTAATGAAAATATGCTCTTTTCTGGTGTAGACATAACTATATACATTTAGTTATACTAAACAAAAAAAGAGAAAGAATATGGAGTGGAAGTGCATGCCTATACAACCTGGTCTCTCTTTCTGTAAATTTGTAAATTAACTGAAAAGTACTGCATGATGGGATAACGGTACGGCGACGTGATACCGAACATACCGATTATGCATATGCTGCAACTTGTAAAGGACACACCGCGCCTGTGGTATCACTGGTTGTTGAACTCGGCAAACTATATTCTGGTTCCGAGGACAAGTCAATCAGAGTAAGTCAGTTTGACTGCAATGTGTATTCTCACATCATCTTTATTTTTTTCTATTTTTTTCTTGATGCCTAGAGAAAGCTAGGGATTTAGAGTTCTGCATTTTGACCTAGATGTTGTAGTTGCTACCTTTTTGTTCTTAATGTCGCTATTATGTCTTCCGGTATGGAACCTTGAAACTTTGGAATGTCTACATGCCCTGAAAGGTCAAACAAGTGTTGTCACATCTGTTCTATTTTATGATGGTTGTCTTTTTCCACGCTCATTGGACCAAACAATAAAGGTTTATGTTTGCTCTTTTGCTTGAAATTCAGCTCTCTTAAGCTTATCCAATGTGCGGGGTCTGGGGAAGAGCTGGACCACAAGTTAAAAGCTAAACAATTAACTAAGTTCTGTAAAAAAACTGTATCATGTATATTTTTGAAAATAAATAGAATCTAGAAGTTACTTTATTATTCAACTCTAATGAAATAAAGTTAGCATCTTGTGAAAAAAGAAATAAGATAGTCATCTATGAGGTTACTGACCTACTAAAGTCATTTTTCTTTCATTCGTAACATCAAAGTCACTTAACTATGCATATAGAACTCAGAAGGTCACTCAACTAGATTTCTCAGACTTTTGATTGCCAAATACCTATTTTACCCCCTAAATTATCAACTTTTGTCTCGTTTTTTTAAACTTTTTAATATTATAATGTTTGTTTGTTTTAATTTATACTATAGACTTACCTATAGAATAAATAAATTTTATTTATAAATTGAAAAATACTATTTAAGCATATATAATATTGGAATAATAAAATATTGAGCATAGTAAAACAATTGTTAGAACAATTTGTTCGAAATAATAATTTTGATATTAACAACAAAAATTCAAAACTTCCTTTACACAATTGAGAATGAAATAAAATAAAAGTTGTAAAATATATTTCATGCACGTAATATAAAAAGACATTATTTAAAATAAATCTTTTTTATAATATACATTATATATTCTTAAACATTATGCTCAATTATATTATTAGTCCGACATTATATAAGCTAGAAAACTTTTTTTTATTTTTTATTTTATAAATAAAATATATTTGTTCTATAGGTAAGTCCATAATATAGATTAAAAAGAGCAAACATCATAATATTTAAAAAGCAAAAAAACAACTTGATAATTTAGAGGGTAAAATAGGTATTTGACAATCAAATGTTTGCGAAATCTGATTGAGTGACCTTCTGAGCGCTATATGCATAGTTAAGTGACTTTCTTTTACAAACGAAAGAAATATTACTTTACTAGATAATTTCAGATTGTCCCTAAAATGGAAGCTTAAGTCTTAGAATTTTGACCGTAGTCGGAACTGTGTGAAGACGATTCTGGAATGGAGTTCCGTCAGTTCTGTTAGCTCCGTTGGGTGATTTTGGACATAAGAGCATGTACAGAATGTGAATTTGAGTTCTATAGCTGATTTAGGATTGAAATAGCAAAAGTTGAATTTTTGGAGATTTTGACTGGAAGTGGACTTTTTGATATCGGGGTTGGATTGATTCCGGAAGTTGGAGTAGGTCCGTATGTGTGCAAACTTTGAGGTCAATTGGACGTGATTTGATAGATTTCAGCACCGGTTGTAGAAATTTAAAGTTTCAAGTTCTTTAAGTTTGGATTGGAGGGTGATTTGTATATTTAGCATTGTTTTACGTAATTGGAGGGCTCGATTAAGTTTGTATAGTGTTTTAGGACTTGTTGGTATATTTGGTTGGAGTCTCGGGGCCCCGGATTGATTTAGGGTGCTTAACGAATCAAAAATTGAACTTGTGCTATTGCTGAACTCTTCAGGCATCTGTTGGTTTTGGACCTGCGGTGGGGAGTCCGCAGGTGCGGGCACACACGTGCGAAAAGAGGACCGCAAGTGCGGTTCACAAGAGTTTGGCTTGTGGTCGCACGTGTGATATGAAGGCCGCAGTAGCAGAGTCACTTCTGCGAAAGTTTGAACGCAGAAGCGGAGATCCTGGGAGGCTTGGGATCGCAGAAGCGAAAGGGTCCCCACAGAAGCGAGATCGCAGGTGCGATCCCTGGTTTGATTTCGATAATTATATTAATCTCTTATAGTTGTATTTGTGGTATGTAATTGCTTTTGGCTAGATTTGGGCCATTCGAAGTCAGATATTCATGGAAAAGGCATCTTTACCGATTGATTGAGCTTGTTCGAGTTAAGTGGCTTGCCTAACCTTATGTGCGGAAAATCCCCTTATGATTTGGTATTGTTATGATATGTGAGTGCTGTGTACGTGATGTGACGAGTACGTACACGGGCTATTCATTGTAAAACCTGATTTATTTTACTGAGTAGTAATATGTTTTCTCCTTTAACTTGTGTTATACCGTTTAAATGAGTATTAGTCTGTTTTCATTATTAATTGAGTTATTCCAATATGTTTAGCTACCATGTTTAGTCTAATATTGCATGTCTACGTGCTTTAATTGCTTATTTGAACTATGCGAAGCATGCCTAGTTGATTTCCTGCTTTTCCTTGTTCTATATCAGTATAACTGTAGAAATCTTGTTGTTAGCTGTTGTATTATCAGTTTGAGGTGTGTGTTTACTTTTGAGACTACGAGGCGGTTCCTCGGGAGTTCTCCCTGCATATTTACTTTTGAGACTACGAGGCGGTTCCTTAGGAGTTCTCCCTTCATATTTACCTTTGAGACTACGAGGCGGTTCCTCGGGAGTTCTCCCTGCATATTTACTTTTGAGACTACGAGGCGGTTCCTCGGGAGTCCTCCCTGCACATTTACTTTTGAGACTACGTGGAGGTACCTCGGGAGTTCTCCCTGTACATTTACTTTTGCGACTACGAGGCGGTTCCTCGGGAGATCTTCCTGCACATTTAATTTTGGGACTACGAGATGGTATCTCGGGAGCGCCCTTGTTGTTATCACATTGTTCTTGTGTTGTTGTTTCTCTGTGAATTCTTGCTGTCAAATTCTCGATTTTTACTTAATTTTTAGTATATCTTCTGTCTTATTATAATATCTAGTAGGGCCCAAACCTGACCTCGTCACTACTCTACCGAGGTTTGGCTTGACAATTACTAGGTACCGTTGTGGTGTATACATACTACTCTTCTGCATATGTTTTGTGTGCAAATCCAGGTACTTCTTATCAGCCCCACTAATAGCTAAGAGTGCTTGTTGCCGTATGGTAACTTCAAGATACATCTGCCGCGTCCGCAGATCTCGGAGTCCCCCCTCTATCCTCTCCTATGTCATTCTGGTGTATAGAGATACTAGTTTCCTTCTGTAGCTTGTGACTTATGATGTTTTGGGTTTTGGGAAGACTGTGTATTTATAAAGTATTGGTTATTGTACATGTCGAGCGGCATTGTTACTATTTATTCAGTTATTCACTGCTGTTAGTTGCCAAGTTTTACTTTCGTTTGTTATTTTTCCCAATTTGTTAGTCTTACCTAGTCGTAGAGACTAGGTGCCATCACGAAGTTATGTGGAGGGAGTTTGGGTCGTGACAAGTTTGTATCAGAGTTCTAGGTTCATAGGTGTCGTGAGTCACACGCTGGATTGGTTTCACTTGCTCCTGCCACATCTCAGGCCGGGGGAGGGGCACAGACTCCCACAGCCCGTACTCCTGAGTAGAGGGTCCAGGTTGACCAGGCCCCAGAGTTCATCCCTATGCATCCTGTAGCTCCGGTTCAGCACGAGACTAGGACAACCGCTTCTGAGGCAGAGATGCTCAGACCTAAGAGGTACAAGAAGTACCACCCACCTACCTTCAGCGGATTGGCTACAGATGATGCTCAGGTGTTTTTAGAGAAGTGTCATCGTATTCTACATACTTTGGGCATAGCGGAGATGAGTGGGGTTTATTTTACCACCTTCTAGCTTATAGGAGCAGCCTATCAGTGGTGGCGTGCTTATGAGTTGAGTAGTCTGGACGAGGAAGCTTCACTTACATGGACTCAGTTCTCAGACTTGTGTTTGAGAGAGTATGTCCCTCAGAGACTCAGGGACTCATGGCGCGTAGAGTTTGAGCAGCTGCGTCAGGGTGCTATGACTGTGTCAGAGTATGCAGTCCGCTTTAGTGATTTGGCCCGACATGCACCGGCCTTGGTTGCCACAGTTCGAGAGAGGGTTCGACGGTTTATTGTGGAATTCCGCCCCAGTATCCAGATTAGTATGGCTAGGGAGTTGGAAATGGATATTTCTTATTAGTAGGATGTGAGTATTGCTAGGAGATTGGAGAGCTTGCTTTCCCGGGATAGAAAGGAGAGGGAGGCCAAGAGGTCTTGAGAGTCTGGCACTTACAGCGGTACTCGTGCCCCAGCTGCAGTTCGACATGGTTGGGATATGTAATTTGCCCCATTCATTCAGCTCTTCCAGCCGCTAGTAGTGTTCTAGACCCAGCTAGGCCCCAGGAGACTTATTATGCACCGCCAGTATCTAGTGTGCCTCCTGCTCGGGGTGCTTTTAGCGGCCAATCCAACAGACCTGGTCTGCGTTAGTCACAGCAGCCACGCCCTCTGAGGGGTTGTTTTGAGTGTGGCGACACTCACCATATGGTGAGGGAATTCCCTAGAGTAGGAGGGGTGCACCTCCACAGACTTCTCAGCCACCACGTGGTCCATCGGGTCCTCAGGCTATGATTCCAGCACCAGCTACCATCCCACCGACTCAGCCAGCTTGAGGTGGAGGTCGGGGAGGTCGAGGTCGCCATAGAGGGGGAGGCCAAGTCAGATATTATGCTCTTCCGGCTCGTACAAAGGTAATTGCTTCCGACTCTGTCATTACAAGTATTGTTCCGGTCTGTCATAGAGATGCGTCGGTATTATTTAACCCAGGCTCTACATATTCCTATGTTTCCTCTTATTTTGCCCTGTATTTAGGCGTATCCCAGGTTTCTATGAGTTCCCTTGTTTATGTGTCTACTGCTGTGGGAGATTCTCTTGTTGTGGACTGTGTGTAGCGGTCATGTTTGATTGCTCTTAGTGGTTTTGAGACCAGAGCCGATTTATTATTACTCATCATGGTAGACTTTGATGTTATCCTGGGCATGGACTGGTTGTTGCCTCATGATGCTATTATTAATTGTGACGCTAAGTCCGTTACACTGGTTATGTCAGTTTTACCGCTATTAGAGTGGAGAGGTACCTTAGAGTATACTCCCAACAGAGTTATTTCATTTCTCAAGGCTCAACGAATGGTTGAGAAGGGGTGTGACCCGTATCTAGTTTATGTGAGAGATGTCAGTATTGATCCCCCTATAGTTAAGTCAGTTCCAGCAGTGAGGGACTTTCTAGATGTGTTTCTAGCTGATCTTCCGGGCATGCTGACCGATAGAGATATTGATTTTAGCATTGATTTATTGTCGGACACTGAGCCCAACTCTATTCCTCCATATCGCATGGCTCCTCCTGAATTTAAGGAGTTGAAGGATCAATTACATGAGTTGCTTGATAAGGGCTGCATTCGGCGTATGTGCATTGATTATCACCAGTTGAACAAAGTTACAGTGAAGAACATGTATCCTTTGCCTCGTATTGATGACTTATTTGATCAGTTTCAAGGTGCCGGAGTTGGCTGCTCATACTACACTTCTGCACCTTGGGTGCAGATATTAGCTGCTGATGTTGCTGTGTTTGATGGGAGCTGGATTTGAAGATGTACCTGCGTCCCGGTTGTAGCTTCCTCTTGTTCGTGGTAGCCTTAGATCTATAAAGCTCTGTTTATGTACTTTTCAAATAGACGATTTATTTATTTCATTTCAGCTTTGTATACTCTATTCGTAGAAGCTCATGATCTGTACTACTAGTCCTTGGGAAATGTATAACATTCAGATAAATTCTTTACTTAAGTGTCTTATTAAATATCATTGGAATTGGATAGTTGTTAATTGGCTTACCTAGCGGTTGGGTTAGGTGCCATCACGACTAGCTGTATTTTGGGTCATGACACTTCCCTGGGCCGTATGGGCCATATACAGTACCGAGTGGCTGAGCATTCGAGAGTGTGAGCACATGAGGCCGACAACATGGTGCATCACATACAGCATGTGCATTCGCATGTAGAGATAGCAAAGTTATATTCTTTACACTGTTCAAATCTTCTTTACTTTACTATTTTGAGTTGCCTATTTAATTTGGAAGCATGCCTACGTTTCTGCACAGTTATTTTTATTTTTTTCTGTATCGGTAGAGTTCGTCACTACCTTTCAGTCCAAAGTTTGGACTTGTTACTTTCTGAGTTGGATGTACTCACGTTACTCCCTGCACCTAGTGTGCAGATCCAGGCATTTCCGATCACAAGGCCGGTTGCTGATTGAGGCGTCAGAGTTCGGAGACTACGAAGGTAGCTACACAGCGTTCGCAGACCTTGACTCTCCTTCTTTATCACTAGTTGTATTTTCAGTTTATTTCTCTAGATACGTTAGTGGACTGTACTCAGATTTAGATGCTCATGTACTCTGTGACACCCCGGTTTTGGGATGGATTGTACCGTATCTTGGATATTTCTGTTTTCAAAAAGGCTTTCCTTATTTACTTATTTGCTTCCGTCCTTATGTTCAAAGATTTTGATGTATGGAGATGTTGAGTTGTTGCTTGCCTAGTTCCACGATAGGCGCCATCACGACGGTGAGATTTTGGGTCGTGACATTGGAACTGTATATAAATACTAGAAAGCACTCCTTTTAAATTGAGATGTTTAAAAATTGTTTGAGAAAGTTGTAGAAAAATAAAATGTTATTCAAAATATCCAAATTGTACCAACGGTGTATAAAACGGTCCGTACGGAGTTAACCATTCTATTGAAATCCTTCTGTAAGGCCTTTTGGCCAAGCAAAAACTTTGAGTGGAATTTATTTATTATGAATTGAATTCTGCAAACGTGTTCTTTTTACTTAATAAGTATGTTCTCGTATAATGATTATGCTAAGTTACTAATAAAAAGAGCAGCCCGTTGTACTAAGCTCCCGCTATGCGCGGAGTCCGGGGAAGGGCCGGACCACAAGTTAAAATCTAAAATATTAACTAAGTTCTGTAAAATTTGTATCATGTATATTTTTGAAAATAAATAGAATCTAGAAGTTACTTTATTATGCAACTCTAATGAAATAAAGTTAGCATCTTGAAAACGAAATAAGATAGTTATCTATGAGGTTACTGAACTATTTTTCTTTTTTTTGGGAGGGGTGGGGGGGGAGGGTGTATGTTATTGAAAAGGAAAATACACATTAGAGTAGGAGATTAGCTAAACAATTGGGTAGATTAGGTGGTAAATGAAAGTAAAAGGGAGCAAGACTATCCGACATGACCTACAAAAGTCATTGTTCTTTCGTTTGTAACATCAAAGTCACTTAACAATGCATATAGAACTCCGAAGGTCACTCAACTAGATTTCTCAAACTTTTGATTGCCAAATACCTACTTTAACCTCTAAATTATCAACTTTTGTCTCTTGTTTTAAAAAGATTTTTATTTTTTTTCACTTACCTATAGAATAAATAAATTTTATTTGTAAATTGAAAAATAGTATTTAAGCATATATAATATTGGAAAAATAAAATATTGAGAGATAGTAAAAAACTTGTTAGAACAATTTGTTCGTAATAATAATTTTGATATTAACAACAAAAATTCAAAACTTCATTTACACAATTGAGAATGAAATAAAATAAAAGTTGTAAAATATATTTCATGCACGCAATATAAAAAAAATTATTTAAAATAAATTATTTTATAATATACATTATATATTCTTAAACATTATGCTCAATTATATTATTAGTCTGACATTATATAAGCTAGAAAACTAATTTTTATTTTTTATTTTATTAATGAAATATATTGTTTCTATAGGTAAGTCCATAATGTAGATTAAAAAGAGCAAAAATCATAATATTTAAAAAGCAACAAAAAAAAACTTGATAATTTAGAGGGTAAAATAGGTATTTGATAATCAAAAGTTTGAGAAATTTAGTTGAGTGACCTTCTGAGCTATAGTCATAGTTAAGTGACTTTTCTTTTACAAACGAATGCAATATGACTTTACTAGATTATTTCAGATAGTTGAGTGACCATTTAAGTAATGGACTCAATATCCAGGTTAGTGCTTCATAGAGCTGATGAATGTACTGGTTGCAGGCATTTTGTCAAGACCCTAAACCTAACCCATCTTGATGACGCCTATCGTGATACTAGGCAATCCGAAACTTCTAAAACACTTTCAACATTTAACAGAAATGAATTAAGTCATTTAAAATAACTGGAGTTTTTCATAAAAATGGGGTAAAACCTAAAGCATAAGTGCGGAAAAATAGCCCGACATCGGGGTATCACTGAGTACATGAGCATCTATACCAGGAGCAGTCTAATACAACATCTAAGGAATACGAACTAAAATGCGAATAAGATATTGAAGGTGAGCCAAGGCATGCAAAAGCCATGCAGCTACCTCGATAGTCTCTGGAATCAGCTGCTCCAATATCAACACCGGCTATGACCGGGAACACCTGGATCTGCACACGAAGTGCAGGTTGTAGCGTGAGTAAAACCAACTCAGTAAGTAACAAAAATAAATAAGGAATTGAGAAGGCAGTGACGAGTTATACAAGTACAGTTCATTTTCAATAATTTCAGCAAAGAATAGACATGCTTTCAAATCCGACAGTTTAAGTAAAATCAATTTTATACAGTTACAGTTCATGTAATCCGGATATAGAAACTTTCAAAAATTTCACAACAATGACAGATAGTAACTAAGTGCATCAACAAATGAAAAGCAAGTATAGCCTCTCAGGGAAACAATCACTCAACTCATTAGAATAGCTCAATCACTCGGCTCTCAGCCCTCAGTACTCACACTCAATAGGTACATGCGCTCACTTGGGGTGTGCAGACTCCGGGGGGGCTCCTTTCAGCCCAAGCACTATATCGCTGCAGCGTGCAGGCCGACTCAATCATATAAGTAGCCATAAGGCTCGTTGCAGCGTGCAACCCGATCCATAGTCCATAAATAGCCATAAGGCTATTTATGGCGTGCAACCCGATCCATATACCCTCACATAGCTCACAGCTCGGCACTCAGGCCCTATTTCAGTCACTAACTTCTCCAGCCCTCTCAAGCTTTCAGAAATCATACAAATCAGCCAAAAGAGATAATAACAAGTATGAACAAGAAAACAAGAGGAAACGAAGATATGACACGCAAGTAAAACTGTGACTGAGTACAAGAATGCAAATAGCGGCTAATTCAACAAGAACCCAACCGCTGAGGGTCCCAACAGTGATATCATATGGCCTAAGCATGGTTTTTAACACGAATGACAGTCAGATTTCTAGAAGACAGAGAGAGCAGGTAATTAACAATAGGCTATTCGACATTACAGTCTTACGGGACGGACCAAGTCACAATCCCCCACGGTGCATGCCCACACACCCATCATCTAGCAGGGGACAGACCAAGTCATAATCCCCCACGGTATGATATAATTAATATAGGCTAAAGGAATCAATTACACAAGAAAAACGTGAAATTATAAGCCAAAATCCGAAATAGGCTCAAATCGGCCCTCGGGCCCACGTCTCGAAATCCAACAAAAGTCACAAAATTTGAACATCCATCCACTCACGAGTCCAACCATACCGGAATTAGTCGAATGAAACCTCAAATCACCTTCCAACAATCTTCTTGAAGAAACCTCAAAAAATAGCCTCACACCGACCTCTCAAAGTCCCAAAATCGAAATGGAAATCAAACCCTTGAAATCCCATTTTCTTCCCAGTTGTTCAGCATCTGCTGACATACTATTGTACCTGCAACGCCGCACTTGCAGAATTTCCCTCGCATGTGCGGAAATGACTTAAGGGACTGGCTCCGCATCTGCTAGCAAGTGGTCGCACCTGCGTGTGCACACCTGCGAACAAAGGTCCGCTTCTACGATCTTCCCCTCCATCTCGCTCTCCGCATCTGCGGAGCTTCAAGCGCATCTTCGGGCTCGCATATGTGGAAATCCTCTCGCACATGCGACCCCTGGCCATCACCTCATCTCCCGCTTCTGCGCTCCTTCATCCGCACGTGCGAGTACGCACCTGCGGTCTCCCCACCACAGGTGCGAAACCACCAGATATCAGAAGGCTTCATCCATTTGCCTAAGTTCCAAATTCAAACCGTTAAGCATCTAAAACACACCTGAGGCCCTCGGGACCTCAACCATATATAGAACCAAGTCCCAAAACACCATACGTACATAGTTGATCCGTCAAAACACGTCAAACAATAACAAAAACATGAATCACCCTCCAATCCAAACTTAATGAACTTTGAAATTTCCAAATTTATACAACTGATACTGAATCATACCAAACCGCGTCCGATTGACCTAAAATTATGCACACGAGTCATATTCAACGTTACGGACCTACTCCAACTTTCGGAATCGGGATCTGACCTCAATATCAAAAAGTCCACTTCCGGTCAAAATCTCCAAAAAATTCAACTTTCACCATTTCAAGCCTAAATCAGCTACAGACCTCAAATTCACAGTCCGGACACGCTCCTAAGTCCAAAATCACATAATAGAGCCAACGGAATCGACAAAACTCCATCCCGGAGTTGTCTTCACACAATTTTGACTACGGTCAAAATCCTAAGACTTAAGCTTCCATTTGGGGGACTAAGTGTCCTAAACCACTCCGAAACCAAAAACAAGACCTCCCGGCAAGTCACATAATCATAAACAGATACGGGGGAAGCAGTAAATAGGGGGTTGGGGCTAATACACTCAAAACGACCATCCGGGTCGTTACATCCTCCCCCTCTTTAAACAATCGTTCATCTTCGAACGAGCATAGAGACATACCTGAAGTGGTGAAAAGATGAGGATAACGGCTGCGCATATCATGCTCGGTCTCCCAAGTCACCTCCTCGACCGGATGACCCCTACACTGACCCTTCACATAAGCAATATTCTTTGACCTTAGCTTTATGACCTGCCTGCCCAAAATAGCCACTGGCTCCTCAACATAAGATAAATCCTTATCTAACTTGACTAAGCTTAAATCCAACACATGAGACGGATTGCCGTGATACTTCTGTAGCGTAGAAACATGGAATATTGGATGAAACCCTGCTAGACTGGGAGGCAAGGCAAGCACATAAGCAACCTCCCCTGCATGTCACAATACCTCAAATGGACCGATAAACCTCGGGCCCAGCTTGTCCTTCTTTCCGAACCTCATAACACCCTTCATGGGTGACACCCAGAGCAAGACCCGCTCTCCAACCATGAATTCAACATCGCAAACCTTCCGATCTGCATAACTCTTATGTCCGGACTGGGCTGTGCATAGTCCATCCTGAATCACCCTAACCTTCTCCAGAGCATCCTGAACCAAGTCTATACCCAATAATCTAGCCTCGCTCAGCTCGAACGAACCCACTGGAGACCTACACCATCTACTATACAGAGCCTCATATGCTACCATCTAGTGACAAGAATTGATCCCACGAACTCCCGAACTCCATCACACACGCACATAGCATATCCTCTAATATCTGAATAGTGCGCTCGAGCTGTCCGTCCGTTTGAGGGTGAAATGTTGTGATCAACTCCACTCGAGTACCCAGCTCATGCTGCACGACCCTCTAGAACCGTGATATAAACTGCGTAACCCTGTTAGAAATGATAGATAATGGTATGCCATGAAGCATGATGATCTCGCGGATATACACTCGAGCCAGATGCTCGGAAGAATAGGTTGTCATCACAGGAATAAAATGAGCTGACTTGGTCAGCCTATCCACAATCACCCAAACTGCATCAAACTTCCGCTGACTCCGTGGAAGCCCAACGATGAAATCCATAGTGTTCTGCTCCCATTTCCACTATGGAATCTCTAACTTCTTAAGCAACCCGCCTGGTCGCTGATGCTCATACTTCACCTGCTGGCATTTTAGGCACCGAGCCACATACTCCACTCTGTCCTTCTTCATTCTTCTCCACCATTAATGTTGTCTCAAGTTCTAATACATCTTCGCGGCACCCAGGTGAATAGAATACCGCGAACTGTGAGCCTCTTGGAGAATCAACGCACGCAAACAATCTACATTGGGCACACATAGCCTGCCCTTCATCCTCAATGCACTATCATCCCCAATAGTGACCTCCTTAGCATCACCATGCTGGACCGTGTCCTTAAGGATAAGCAGGTGGGGGTCATCATACTGACACTCCCTAATGCGATCATAAAGAGAAGATCAAGAGACCACATAAGCCTATACTCGACTCGGCTCAGACACATTCAATCTAACCAACTGGCTAGCTAAGGCCTGGACATCCAATGCCAGCGGCCTCCTTGCTGCTTGAAGATATGCTAAGCTCCCCAAACTCTCCGCCCGGTGACTCAAGGCATCGTCTACCACATTGGCCTTCCCTGGATGGTACAGGATGGTGATATCATAGTCCTTAAGAAGCTCCAACCACCTCCATTGACGCAAGTTAAGATCCTTCTTTTTGAACAGATACTGCAAACACCGATGATCAGTGTAAATCTCATAATGGACCCCATACAAATAGTGCCGCCAAATCTTCAAGGCGTGAACAATAGATGCTAACTAAAGGTCGTGGACATGATAGTTCTTCTCATTGGGCTTCAACTGGCCCGAAGCATAAGCAGCCACTATACCCTCCTACATCAGAACACACCTAATGTCGATCCGCAAGGGATCACAATACACTGTGCAAGAACCAGAAGCTGATGGTAGAACTAGAACTAGAGCCGTGGTCAAAGCAGTCTTGAGCTTCTGAAAGCTCTCATCGCACTCCTCCGACCACCTGAAAGGAGCACCCTTTTGGGTCAATTTAGTCAAGGGCGATGCATTAGATGAGAAGCCCTCCATAAAACGACGGTAATAACCAGCCAAACCGAGAAAACTCCAAATCTCCATGGCTGAGGACGGCCTAGGCCAACTCTGAACCGCCTTTATGTTTTTTGGGTCTACCTAAATACCCCCACTAGAAACCACGTGCCCCAAGAACACCACTGAACTGAGCCAAAACTCACACTTGGAGAACTTTGCATAAAGCTTCTACTCCCTCAACCGATGTAACACAAACCTCAGATGCTGGGCATTCTCCTCCTGACTACGAGAGTACACCAGGATGTCATCAATGAATAAAATAACGAACGAGTCATGATCAGGCTGAAACACACTATTCATCAGATGCATGAACATTGCTGGGGCATTGGTCATCCCAAAAGACATCACAAGGAAATCATAATGGCCATATCAGGTCCTAAAAGTTGTCTTAAGAATATCTGAGTCCCGAATCTTCAGCTGGTGATACCCTGACCTCAAATCAATCTTGCAAAACACCCTTGCTCCATAAAGTTGGTCAAACCGATCATCAATACGTGGCAAAGGATACTTGTTCTTGATTGTGACCTTTTTCAACTGCCTATAGTCAATGCATATTCTCATAGTACCATCCTTCTTCTTTACAAATAGAATTGGTGCACCCCAAGGTGACACGCTAGGCCGAATAAACCCCTTATCGAGGAGTTCCTGAAGTTGCTCCTTCAATTCCTTCAACTCAGCCGGTGTCATATGGTACGGAGGAATAGAAATGGGTTGAGTGCCCGACACGAAATCAATACCGAAATCAATATCCCTGTTGGGCGGCATGCCTGGCAGGTCTGCAGGAAACACATCTGGGAAATCTCGCAACACTGGAACAAAATCAATAGCAGGGTTCTCTGCACTAACATCCCTCACAAAGGTCAGATAAAATAGACAACCCTTCTCAACCATCTATTGATCCTTCAAGTATGAAATCACTCTACTGGGAACATAGTCTATAGAGCTGCTCCACTCAACCCTCGGCAACCTCAGCATCACCAACATCACGGTATTAGCATGAAAAATTAGAACAACATGACATGGAGACAACCAATCCATACCCAACCTCACGTCAACATCGATTATACTAAGACACTAGAGATCCACTCTAGTCTCCAGGCTCCCAATAGTCACCACACATGTTACACCCTAAATTTTCGTACGTAAAAATGCATCGTAAGCAAACTAATCATGTTACCTCTGAGGCTAAAAATATTGAAGATCATGAACAACAAGTACAAAGAGGGTTGGACGGTTCAGAAGCTAAAGCAATTGAAGAAAATAATATTTCGTCGAAAGTCGACAAGTTGGGAATGTTATAACATATACCTTTGGGGTGAGACTAGGGTGCTTAACATGATAAGGAGATTATGTTATGATTTATATTAGTCGTATGACATCCGTGTGTTATGTTTTGAAGTCAAGCGAGTTGTGGAACAAAAGTCGATGAAAGTCATCACAAGTTACATTCATAAGTTTTACTGAATCTTTGGGTCAAATGTAACAGCGATTGTCTCCCAATATACTTAGAGTTATGGGGTGTTACACCCATCAAATTAAATATCTATGAGTCTAGTTTCCAATGCATTAAACCGTTTGTCAATACGACGTTGGAGTAGAAAGATATGGGCATTTGTGCGATACTGTGCAAGCTGCTAGGTAACAAGTAGGTGTGTCAC